>SJYC01064125.1:0-19563 GCA_006408675.1 Madoqua kirkii | reverse complement strand
GAGACAATGCAGTATAGCTCCTAAACTTTCTTTTCTCAGTATCTTGATCAGATGGGGAAAATAAATTGTTATATCTACTTTGTAGAATAAACACTATTCATCTGGTTGCAGTGACCCAACTTACAATCCAAATGTCATGACAAATATAATCTCTCTTGAACTTTGTAGGAAATCTCATCTTTGTCAGTTAGAGCAAATAAAAGAAAATATAACCTTTAATATATTATTTGAGAGCACTATTTAATTCTGTTACTGGCAAATTATTTCCAGTAACAATTATAAATAAGTCAAAATAAATAAAATTAGCTATCTTAAAGCTTTGAGAGTCATTTCCTCCTCTACCCATTTTTTGTGATCAGGGTAAGAATCAAAAAGAGATAAAAGAAAAATATAAAAAAGTTGAACTTGAACGATATTATAAAAACTTTTAAATCAAACTTTAAGAAAACTAATGTTCCCTTTATTTAAGCATATCCTGTAAAGAAACTATTGAAAGAACTTTAAGAAAACAGAATTTTAAAATCTTAGCTGTGTAGAAGGTCATGTAGACTGAATTAAATATGCCAGTATTTGTGGAAAACTCAACATGGGACTGGAAAAGATCAGTTTTCATTCTGGTCCCAAAGAAGGGCAATGCCAAAGAATGCTCAAGCTACCACTCAATTGCACTCATTTCACATGGTAGCAGAATAAAGCTCACAATTCTCCAAGCAAGGCTTCAACAATATATGCACCAAGGACTCCCATATGTTCAAGGAAGACTTAGACAGAGGAACCAAATTTCCACCATCCACTGGATTATAGAAAAAGCAAGAGAATTCCAGAAGTACATCTTTTTCTGTATCATTGACAATGCTAACGCCTCTGACTGTGTGGATCACAAGAAATCTGTGGAAAATTCTTCAAGAGACGGGAATACCAGACCACCAGACCTGCCTTCCTGAAAAATTTGTGTTAAGGTCAAGGAGCAACAGTTAGAACTGGACATGGAAAAACAGTCTGGTTCCAAATAGGAAAAGGAGTATGTCAAGGCTGTATATTGTCACTCGGCTTATTTGATGCAAAGTACAGAAAGTGAAGAAGAACTAAAGAGTCTCTTGATGAAGATGAAAGAAGAGAGTGAAGAGGCTGGCTGAAACTCAGCTTTCAAAAAACTAAGATCATGGCATCTTGTCCCATCAATTCATGGCATGGTTTTTATTTTCTTGGCCTCCAAAATCATTGCAGATGGTGACTGAGCCATGAAGTTAAATGACTCTTGTGTCTTGGAAGAAAAGCTGTGACAATCCTAGACCACATATTAAAAAGCAGAGGCATTAAAAGATTAAAGAAGAGAGTGAAGAGGCTGGCTGAAACTCAGCTTTCAAAAAACTAAGATCATGGCATCTTGTCCCATCAATTCATGGCATGGTTTTTATTTTCTTGGCCTCCAAAATCATTGCAGATGGTGACTGAGCCATGAAGTTAAATGACTCTTGTGTCTTGGAAGAAAAGCTGTGACAATCCTAGACCACATATTAAAAAGCAGAGGCATTACTTTACCAACAAAGGCCCTTATAGTCAAAGCTATGGCTTTTCCAATAGTCATGTATGAATGTGAGAATTGGACCATAAAGAATACTGAGCACCAAAGAATTGATTCTTTTTGAAATGTGTTGTTGGCAAAGACTCTTGAGAGTCCCTTGTACTGTAAGAAGATCCAACCAGTCAATCCTAAAGGAAATCAACTCTGAATACTCACTGGAAGAACTGAAGCTGAAACTCCAATACTTTGGCCACCTAATGCAAAGAGATAATTCATTAGAAAAGATCCTGATACTGGGAAAGACTGAAGGCAGGAAGAGAAGGGGATGACATAGGATGAGATAGTTGGATGGCATCAACAACTCAATGGACATGAGTTTGAGCAAGCTCTGGGTGATGGTCAAGGACAGGGAAGACTGGAGTGCTACAGTCCATGGGGCTGCAAAGATTTGGATACAACTGAGCAACTGAACAACAACAGACTGAATTCAAGATTCATTTACATAATATGACTGTATAATATGTATGGAGGCTCAGAGATTAAAGCGTATGCCTCCAATGCAGGAGACCTAGGTTCGATCCCTGGGTTGGGAAGATCCCCTGGAGAAGGAAATGGTAATCCACTCCAGTAGTCTTGCCTGGAGAATCACATGGATGGAGAAGCCTGGTAGGTTACAGTCCAGGGGGTCGCAAAGAGTCGGACACGACTGAGCGACTTCACCTTCACCTTCCAGTATGACTGTAATAAGGCAAATATGCCTTATTTAAAGTCTGGTCTAAAAATATTCTTCCCATGTGATTTTAAGATTGACCACATTTTTCTGGACAACATAAGATTTACTAAATTATAACAATGTTAATACCATCCATATCCCTAATTAGAATGCTTCAGTTTTGTTAATCCTTAAATATCAAAGTCATGCTCATTACTCATTACCAGGACTAAGCTAATTACATAATAATGAGTGATATCAAGATGTCAAAAATTACTAGAACTCAGGATAATTGTACATAAAATTGGTCAAATATATTCAAATGGTCCTCTATTGCACAGTTGGGGGCTTCCCTGGTGGCTCAGATGGTAAAAAATCCACCTGCAATGCAGGGCATACAGGTTCAACCCCTAGGTTGGGAAGATCTCTTGGAAAAGGGAAGAGCAACCCACTCCAGTATTTATGCCTGCAGAATTCCAAGGACAGAGGAGCCTGGAAAGCTACAGTCCATGTGTTTGCAAAGAGTCAAACATGACTGAGCAACGAACACATACACAAGGCACAGTTAAGTCCATATTTCTGTTTTTTTTCCAATAGTATATTGTGTTTTAGACCCAAAGCCTAGGACCCTGGCCAAATAGTAAGCACTTAAGTATTAGAGCATATACTAATTAATCACTGAATGTAGTAGGAAGTTTCACTTACACAAAAAGGGAAAAAGTCAGAGGATTAGTGACTAGGACAGATGAGAGATTACAGAGCACTGAGATGAAACAATTGACATTTCAGAGCCATTTTACCCCTGCTCTTAAGTTTTCTGTGATTTGTTGGAAAAAGCAGATCCATTGAATCCAGAATAGAGACTGAAAGAAAGCAGTGAGTGACCCTTATGCATCTGAGCGATGCCTAGGTCTACTTCAGTTTAGTTACAGTAGTACTTCCCGATCCTGTGCTTATGAGAATCACCTACAGAGAAACAGAAATGAAAACACTACCAGTGCCTCATCTCTAAACAGTTTCGTCCAAAGAATGAGTATTTTTAGAAGTACCTCACCTCAGATACTTGGTTAGAAATAAAAATTACCCAGATGAAGAAATTGAGAATTTCTCACCAGATTCATGAAGTAGTGTGAAAAAGATTCAAACATGATACTCTGCAATATAAGTATTATAGTATCTGGTGGTGGAGGAAAGTGGAGAGTTCCTAGAGATGAAACTGAGAAAGAAGAGCACAGAGGAATTTGTATTAAATATTTAGAGGCTAGGCTTTTACTGTAGACAACAGAAAGGAATGTAAGAATTTCCAGTAAAAGAATGGCAAAGTTCATGGGTTGAAATTTCTCTAGACATGGTGACTGCATTTGGAGAGTCAGCACCTCATATGAGATTTTTATACTACTGTAAATAAGAGACAATATAACCTGAATTAAGAATAAATATGAGGACAATGATAAAGGAATAAAACTACACATGCATGTGTATATATTTTATGTTAAATTAGTAAATTCAGTTTATTTTGAGAAACTAGTTTTTAACTTTATTAATGAGCATATAATATCACAATTAATTGATGGTATTACTACTAATATTAATGCTAATTTACTGATGCCAAGTCTCAGAAGCTATAGATGTTCAAATTTCAGGCTTTGTAAATCTGAAGTATATGTGGCTAACCATTATCTTATTTACTTTAAAAATTTACTTTCTTCTGTCAGAGACAGTAAGGGGGAATAATATAGATGGGCATGGGAATGGCACATGTATTAGTTTTTTATTGCTGTACAGAAATTTAAACAGTGGCTAAAAACAATTCTATTAACTTACAGCTAACCTATGGAATAACAGGGGTTTCAACTGAGCTGGTCCACACTTAAATGCTGTTATTTTTCAATAGTAAATACTGCAGTCTACCTAATTCCTAGTCAGTTAAATCTACAAATACAGAACTGTAGCTAGGAAGGGACTACATATCAACATGTAACTTAAGAGTAGACTCGGTCTGCACCTTGCTAATCCCTGCACTGTTCTAAGGTCAACATTAAGTAGTTCAGAAGTTTAGGTTTCAAGTGGCTGGACTGGGTCTTACATGCCTCCAAGTTAAGGTATATGTTTCTGGGCTCTTTACTGAAAGATCCGAATAAAACTCTATGAGTACAAGCTCATTCCTCCTGTTGATTTAATTCCATTTCTTGTGGCTCTAGGTCTTAGGCCCCTGTTTCCTTGCTAACAGCTGGAGCTTCTCTCTGCTCAGATATTGCCTGCATTCCTTTACATGTTTTGTCCCCATAGTCAAAGAATGCAATATGTACCAAGTCCTTCTCACATTTCAGATATATTTAAGTTCTGCAGCAGCAGCTGCATCTGCTTTCTTTTCTGCTCCAAAGCAAAGCAAAGTCTCTGCTTTTACAGGCTCATGTGATAAGACCAGACCAATTGAGTTAATTTGTAATTTAAGGTTGACTTTAGAATTTATTTATATCTGTAAAATCCCTTCACAACAGTACCTTGGTTAACTGAATAACCAAGGGATAGAAATATTGGAAAGGGTAGGGACCACTTAATGAATTATTTCTACAAGATACAACTATATATGCAGTGTATTAAAAAGCAGAGATGTACCCTTGACAACAAAGGTCCATATAGGCAAAGCCATGGTTTTTCCAGCAGTCATATATGGTTTTGAGAGTGGACCACAGAGAAGGCTGAGTGCCATAGAATTGATGCATTCTCACTGTGGTGCTGGAGAAGACTCTTGAGACCCCCTTGGACAGCAAGGCAATCAAACCAGTCAATCCTAAAGGATATCAACCTTCACTATTCAATGGAAGGACTGATGCTGAAGCTGTAAAACTTGGGCCACCCAATACTAGGAGCTTAGTCATTGGAAAAGATCCAGCTGCTGGGAAAGACTGAGGGTAGAAGGAGAAGGGGGTGACAAAAGATGAAATGGTTGGATGGCATCATCGACTCATGGATGTGAATTTGAGCAAACTGTAGGAGATAGTAAAGGACAGAGGAGCCCGGCATGCTGCATTCCATGGCATCACATAAAGTCAGACATGACTTAGCAACTGAGCAACAATACAGAGAGTTAAGATTCATCAGATTCTGAAAAATGATATAAATTTGGGGAATATATAAAGTTGTACAAGGTGACTATTCAGAAGTTCAAAGGAAAGAGAACTGTTCCAACCCAAGGAACACTAATTGTACATATGAGTAACAGAGTTAGGAAAAAAGTCCAAATAAAGATCAGGGAGAGCATGTTTATCTTCACTCTAGAAGGTAAGATGGAGAGTATTTTTTAAAAGTTGGATCAATATACATCAAATACTGAAAAAAGAAATAAGAATTCACAAGCAAATGTTGAATTTGATCATTAATTATTCCAGTGACAGCCGAGTAAAAGACATAATGAAATTCAGAAGCTGGACGTCAGGAGGTCAAGAATATAGATTTTATAAGATCTGAAGTGGACTAACTTTTAAAAAACTTAAATAAGATGGAGAAGTATTAGAGCAGTATCTAGAAAGTATTAAGGACAAATGAAACATTCTATTTCAAAGTTTTGATATAAAAGGGACTTGAATGCATTTGTAGGGTAGATTATTAAAGCCAGAAAGAAAAAAAATTCAGGATATTAAGAATTACTGACAAAGTTCTTAGACTAAATAAGAGGAAAGACATTTAAGACCAATACTGAATCTAATTCCAAGTAAGGGTCTGATAATATATCTGATGTATCTCCCTTTCAAAATAAAAGGTTTATTAAAAAGTCTAAAGAATCTGTCCATCTACCTATCTATCCAATCACTTATCCACTCACCCACTACCCTTTAGTCTATCCTTTAGTCATGCATGCCTCAAGCTCTAGGAAATAGATTCCTGTATTAAATTAAGTATTTTTTAAAAATGCAGTGACTGGTACCATATTATGAAAATTCTTCATGATTTATAATGGTAAATGATGGATACAATCTAAGCAAGATATTTAAGCAATTTTATGCAGACAGATTTTATAAAGTTAAAAACTATACTTTTCAAAAGCACTAGAAAGGGATTTGAAGGTGGTTATTTCTCACTAATGGTATAAAGGGTATAAAAGAAAAGTTATCATTCATATTTTGCTTTCATGTCATTCTTTTATTAAATTTGGTTAGATTCATTGTTTTTATAAACTTGGAAAACAATCCAGAAAGGGTAAATTTGAGGAGAAAAGCATTAAATGATATGCATCCCACTGAGTTGTCTTAATTTTATTTGAAATGCTATTTTTACTATTTTTTTTTACATTATAGTCAACAATTCACTTGCTGAATGAGTTCAATATGTATCCCAAAATTTGCTATGAGCTCTCTTCAAAACTTAAAAAGCCTACTAAGTGCTGTTTTTTTGTAGATAATACAAAACATAATGACTTTACCTTGGATGTTTCAGCATGCCCCAGACCAGTAAAACCTCTCCCCCAAATAATGCAAAAAGATAGCCCTCTGAATCTTTGTAATATTATTTCCCATCTTCTTATGCATATGTCTTCACATGAGGATACCCAGATTACTTGTCACTTCTGGCTTATCAGATCTCATTCTTTCATATTGTCAGTAGAGTGCACTAACGTGCGGGATGTGTATAATGAAGGCCTACTTCATTATACACTAAAACACTATGGTGGTTTATTTGCTGAGGCATGTCTGACTCTTGTGACCCCATGGACTGTACCCTGCCAGGCTCCTCTATCCAGGGGATTCTCCAAGCAAGAATGCTGGAGAATGTTGCCATTCCCTTCTCCAGGGGATCCTCCCGATCCAGGAATCGAACCTGGGTCTCCTGCATTGCAGGCAGATTCTTTACTGACTGAGCTACAATTAAAGCCTATTTGTACTATAGAGAGTAAATATGTCCATTGGGGAACTATCAGAGATAAGCTAATGTCCATGTCAGATGAATGTGAAATACTCCTACTTCTACTCAGTAGGGATTGGAAGGAATGAATCTGCAGATCGATAACAATGTGCCATGTATGAGAAGCTGTGCTGAAGGTTTCTAGTTAATCATACTACCTGGAGCAGAAAGCAAACCTTATACCTAAGGTTTGACTGCTTTTATGGTAACCAGACAACACCATGATTCATCTAATAGCATTCCCTACATCTCTTATGTACTCATATTTATGAACCTAGTTGATACCTTTCTAGCGGTATCATGATTCATACTGCTTATAAAGTCTTAGGCACTGAGGTATTTCAGCAAGGCAGGGATTTTCAATACCCTGCTTAACTATCAGTAATGCAGTCTCCACTATCATCTGGTCAGCAAGTGATTGGATTTTCCCCAACTCCATCCTCAGGGTTTACTTCCTAAAGCCTCTTTTGTTTTCAGCTCATTTCATTTGAGTTCTGCAAGGAGACCTGAGTATTGTTTCTTTAGAAAGTGATATAGCAAAGCATTGGTAGGGGAGTAGGAAACAACAGCAGGAAGAGTAAAAAGTGGAGAAATAAAGTATGCATTGTCAAGCCAGGTACCATCATATACTCTTGGGGGTAGTCTGAGTAAAATCAAATATATGCCTTGGTTCTCCCAACTAGGGAACACAAATTATGTGGTATTTATTTATATACCAAATCACTAATGTCACTGGATGAGGGTCTCTTCTGAGGCATTTGCATTCTGTCTGGTTTGCCCTGAATTTGGACCAGTGGACTTCTTGGGACAGGAAAAAAATAAAAATAAATAAGTAAAGCATCTTTAGACAAAGATCACAGGTATTTTCAACATACTACCTTTATTCTGTAAAGCATGGACCTGATACTAATAGTTTATACTAGTACTAGAGACTCTAGAAATTTGTTCCAGAACAGTACACAGATTGATCAGGTTTAGGGTTTGCTAGAAATGAAATAATTGACTAACCTATATCATAAAAAGAAATGAAGGCCAGAAATAATTTTAAAACCAGGAGAAGATTTCACATGACTAGATGCTATGATATGAATAAACAGACAGGTATAATAGGAGAAACCAAATGTTATAAAAAGAAGGTTATTGTCACTCGCAAAGTCACATAGAAAAAATAAATTTTTTATTTTTATTTTATTTATTTTAGATCAACATTCCAGAAAACACAATTAAATCCAGGAAGGGCAGTGGTCAGATTTGGATTAATAGATAGAAATCTATCATAGAAATGTGTGTAATTACCTAAGAAGAGCTAAGTGTATCAAATGGCACATGGTTATTCTTTGACTCTAAATACCCTGGTAAAAGACAATGTTATCATTCTTCCTTAGCTGTTCCATCCAATACCTATTCTCTTCTTACATACTTCCAGGGAAAGGGAAAAAGTGATGTACACATCACTGTAAGAATTTGATGTGTATACCCATGGCAAAAACTACATAAAAGTAGACTATATGAAATTGAAGACACTAAATATTTGGGTAACTTTAAAAAGCTCATATAGGCCAATGCAGATTATATGTGCATGGCATAGTAAACAATATTTAATGTTACAGATTTAGTGAGTACTGTGCATGCCATTAGGGAGGGAAAGAGAACTCTGGACCCAGAAAAGCATGGATTGGGCAAAACAATAGCTATTTGTTTAGTGCTATTGAGCACAAGATATTAAGAAGAGGTGGCAAGAATACACAGAAGAACTGTACAAAAAAGATCTTCACGACCCGGATAATCACAATGGTGTGATCACTCACCTAGAGCCAGACATCCAGGAATGTAAAGTCAAGTGGGCTTTAGAAAGCATCACTATGAACAAAGCTAGTGGAGGTGAAAGGTGATGCTGTGAAAGTGCTGCAATCAATATGTCAGCAAATTTGGAAAACTCAGCAGTGGCCACAGGACTGGTAAAGGTCAGTTTTCATTCCAATTTCAAAGAAAGACAATCCAAAGAATGTTCAAACTAATGCACAATTGCACTCATCTCACATGCTAGTAAAGTAATGCTCAAAATTCTCCAAGCCAGGCTTCAGCAATATGTGAACCGTGAACTCCCTGATGTTCAAGCTGGTTTTAGAAAAGGCAGAAGAACCAGAGATCAAATTGCCAACATCTTCTGGATCATGGAAAAGGCAAGAGAATTCCAGAAAAACATCTATTTCTGCTTTATTGACTATGCCAAAGCCTTTGACTGTGTGGATCACAAGAAACTGTGGAAAATTCTGAAAGAGATGGGAATACCAGACCACCTAACCTGCCTCTTGAGAAACCTGTATGCAGGTCAGGAAGCAACAGTAAGAACTGGACATGGAACAACAGACTGGTTCCAAATAGGAAAAGAAGTACGTCAAGGCTGTATATTGTCACCTTGCTTATTTAGCTTCTATGCAGATTACCTCATGGGAAACGCTGGACTGGAAGAAACACAGGCTGGAATCAAGATTGCGGGGAGAAATATCAATAACCTGAGATATGCAAATGACACCACCCTTATGGCAGAAATTGAAGAGGAACTAAAAAGCCTCTTGATGAAGGTAAAAGAGGAGAGTGAAAAAGTTGGCTTAAAGCTAAACATTCAGAAAATGAAGATCATGGCATCTGGTCCCATCACTTCATGGGAAATAGATGGGGAAACAGTGGAAACAGTGTCAGACTTCATTTGGGGGGGCTCCAAAACCACTGGAGATGGTGATTGCAGCCATGAAATTAAAAGATGCTTACTCCTTGGAAGAAAAGTTATGACTCAGATATGCAGATGACACCACCCTTATGGCAGAAAGTGAAGAGGAACTAAAAATCCTCTTGATGAAAGTGAAAGAGGAGAGTGAAAAAGTTGGCTTAAAACTCAACATTCAGAAAAGAAAGATCATGGCATCCAGTCTCATCACTTCATGGGAAATAGATGGGGAAACCGTGGAAACAGTGGCAGACTTTATTTTGTGGGGCTCCAAAATCACTTTAGATGGTGACTGCAGCCATGAAATTAAAAGATGCTTACTCCTTGGAAGAAAAGTTATGACCAACCTAGATAGCATATTCAAAAGCAGAGACATTACTTTGCCGACTAAGGTCCATCTAGTCAAGGCTATGGTTTTTCCAGTAGTCATGTATGGATGTGAGAGTTGGACTGTGAAGAAGGCTGAGTGCTGAAGAATTGATGGTTTTGAACTGTGGTGTTGGAGAAGACTCTTGAGAGTCCCTTGGACTGCAAGGAGATCCAACCAGTCCATTCTGAAGGAGATCAGCCCTGGGATTTCTTTGGAAGGAATGATGCTGAAGCTGAAACTCTAGTACTTTGGCCACCTCATGCGGAGTGTTGACTCATCGGAAAAGACTATGATGCTGGGAGGGATTGGGGGCAGGAGAAGGAGACGACAGAGGATGAGATGGCTGGATGGCATCACGGACTCGATGGACGTGAGTCTGAGTGAACTCCAGGAGTTGTTGATGAACAGCGAGGCCTGGCATGCTGTGATTCATGGGATCACAAAGATTCAGACATGACTGCGTGACTGAACTGAACTGAATTGAATGCAAGTTTCCACATTACTCTTTCTGAACATCTCACCCTCTCCTCCCCTCTCCCCGTGTCCATATGTCTGTTCTCTATGTCTGTTCCTCCACTGTTGCCCTGTAAATGAATTCTTCAGTAACATTTTTCTAGAATCTTTATATATGCATTAGATTATGGTATTTATCTTTCCTTTTCTGACTCACTTCACTGTGTATAGTAGGCTCTAGGTTCATCCACTTCATTAGAACTGACTCAAATGCGTTCATTTTTATGGCTGAGAAATATTCCATTGTATATATGTACCACAACTGCTTTGTCCATTCATTGTCAATGGGCATCTAGATTGCTTCCATGTCTAGCTATTGCCTCCTTTGTAAAAAATAAGGTACCCATAGGTGCATGGGTTTATTTCTGGGCTTTCTATCTTGTTCCATTGGTCTATATTTCTGCTTTTGTGCCAGTGCCATACTGTCTTGATAACTGTAGCTTTGTAGTATAGTCTGAAGTAAGGAAGGTTGATTCTTGCAGCATCATTTTGTCTAATCAGGGTCTTTTGTCTTTCCATATGATTTGTGAAATTTTTTTGTTCTAGTTTTGTGAAAAATGTCCTTGGTAATTTGATAAGGATCCCATTGAATCTATAGATTGCATTTGGTAGTACAGTCACTTTCACAATATTGATTCTTCCTACCCAGGAACATAGAATATCTCTCCATCGGTTTACATCATCTTTGATATTTTTCATTCAGTTTAGTTCAGTCACTCAGTCGTGTCCAACTCTTTGCGACCCATGAATCACAGCACGCCAGGCCTCCCTGACCATCACCAACTCCCAGAGTTCACTCAGACTCATGGCCACCAAGTCTGTGATGCCATCCAGCCATCTCATCCTCTGTCGTCCACTTCTCCTCCTGCCCCTAATACCTCCCAGCATCAGAGTCTTTTCCAGTGAGTCAACTCTCCACATGAGGTGGCCAAATACTGGAGTCTCAGCTTTAGCATCATTCCTTCCAAAGAAATCCCAGGGCTGATCTCCTTCAGAATGGACTGGTTGGATCTCCTTGCAGTCCAAGGGACTCTCAAGAGTCTTCTCCAACACCACAGTTCAAAAGCATCAATTCTTCAGCACTCAGCCTTCTTTACAGTCCAACTCTCACATCCATACATGACTACTGGAAAAACCATAGCCTTGACTAGATGGACCTTAGTCGGCAAAGTAATGTCTCTGCTTTTGAATATGCTATCTAGGTTGGTCAGAACTTTTCTTCCAAGGAGTAAGTGTCTTTTAATTTCATGGCTGCAGTCACCATCTAAAGTGATTTTGGAGCCCCACAAAATAAAGTCTGACACTGTTTCCACTGTTTCTCTATCTATTTCCCATGAAGTGATGGGACCAGATGCCATGATCTTTCTTTCCTGAATGTTGAGCTTTAAGCCAACTTTTTCAATCTCCTCTTTCACTTTCATCAAGAGGATTTTTAGTTTCTCTTCACTTTCTGCCATAAGGGTGGTGTCATCTGCATATCTGAGGCTATTGATATTTCTCTGGGCAATCTTGATTCCAGCTTGTGTTTCTTCCAGGCCAGCCTTTCTCATGATGTACTCTGCATATAAGTGAAGTGAGCAGGGTGACAATATACAGCCTTGACATACTCCTTTTCCTATTTGGAACCAGTCTGTTTTTCCATGTCCAGTTCTAACTGTTGCTTCCTGACCTGCATACAGGTTTCTCACGAGGCAGGTTAGGTGGTCTGGTCTTCCCATCTCTTTCAGAATTTTCCACAGTTTATTGTGATCCACACAGTCAAAGGCTTTGGCATAGTCAATAAAGCAGAAGTAGATGTTTTTCTGGAGCTCTCTTGCTTTTTCCATGATCCAGTGGATATTGGCAATTTGATCTCTGGTTCCTCTGCCTTTTTTTAAAACCAGCTTGAACATCAGGGAGTTCACGGTTCACGTACTGCTGAAGCCTGGCTTGGAGAATTTTGAACATTACTTTACTAGCATCTGAGATGAGTGCAATTGTGTGGTAGTTTGAGCATTCTCTGGCATTGCCTTTCTTTGGGATTGGAATGAAAACTGACCTTTTCCGTCCTGTGGCTGGAATCTTAAGTGTATACAACTTAAGGAATCTTAAGTGTATACAACCTGTCTCTTATACACATCTAGATGTGTATAAGAGACAGGCCCCGGGCAGGGCTGCTCCACTGAACATTCTCCTCTCTGGTCACCCTTCTGGGTACCAAGTCAGACTTTCCTCCCCTAAAATCCTGATTTCCCACCAAAAATAGAGATAAGAAGCAAGGTTTCTTCACAACTGATGCTTAAAATGGTCTGTCGATCACAGGAACAATCAGAAACTTTTAGACTCATACAGGGCTGCCTTTTATGCATAAAAGTCAACTCTCTCATATCTTTTAATATAAAGGCACTAATCCCATTCACAAGGGCTCACTCTCATGACCTAATTGCCTCCCAAAGGCCCCAGCTGCTAGTGCCATTACCCTGGGGATTAGGTGGTACAGTTCTTCTGTGTAGTGTCTTCCCTTGTCTCTTGTAGTCGCCTTAATTTTAAAGTCTATTTCATCTGATATGAGTACTGCTATTGTTCTTTCTTTTGATTTCTGTTTGCATAGAATGTCTTTTTCTAGCTCCTCACCTGTATCCACAGGTTTGAGGTGGGTTTTTTGTCGACAGTTTGTATAAGATACTTATATAGGGATCTTGTTTTTGTATCCATTCAGCCAAGCATTTAATCCATTTAGTAACCTAGATAGTATATTCAGACAGACATTACTTTGCCGACTAATGTCCGTCTAGTCAAGGCTATGGTTTTTCCTGTGGTCATGTATGGATGTGAGAGTTGGACTGTGAAGAATGTTGAGCATCAACGAATTGATCCTTTTGAACTGTGGTGTTGGAGAAGCCTCTTGAGAGTCCCTGGGACTGCAAGGAGATCCAACCAGTCCATTCTGAAGGAGATCAACCCTGGGATTTCTTTGGAAGGAATGATGCTAAAGCTGAAACTCCAGTACTTTGACCACCTCATGCGAAGAGTTGACTCACTGGAAAAGACTTTGATGCTGGGAGGGATTGGAGGCAGGAGGACAAGGAGACAACAGAGGATGAGATGGCTGGATGGAATCACTGACTCGATGGACATGAGTCTGAGGGAACTCTAGGAGTTGGTGATGGACAGGGAGGCCTGGCATGCTACGATTCGTGGGGTCGCAAAGAGTCGGACACGACTGAGAGACTGAATTGAACTGAAGGTAATTATTGATGTGTATAATCCTGTTACCATTTATTGTTTTGTAGGCATTTTCCTTGCTTGTGTTTTCTGTCTAGAGAAATTTCTTTAGCATTTGTTGTAAAGCTGGCTTGCTGGCGCTGAATTTTCTCAATCTTTTCTTTTCTGTAAAGCTCTTGATTTTTCTTTTGAACGTATGTGGGATCGTTGCTAGATTGAGAAATCTAGGTTATTTCTAGGTTGTTTCTTTTTATCACTTTAAGTATATTCTATTTCTCCATTCTGGCCTGTAGATTTCCTGTTGAAAGTTCAGCTGTTGACCTTATTGGGATCCCCTTATATGCTATTTGTTGCTGTACTCCGTCTTTTAATATTTGTTGATTGTGTTTAACTTTTTAGTTTGTTTAATATGTGCCTTGGTATATTTCTCCTTGGGTTTATGCTATAGGGCACTTTCTGGGTTCCCTGAACTTGGGTGGCTTTTCCTTTACAATGTTGGGGAAGTTTTTTTTTTTTTTTTTTTTTTACTACAATCTACTCAAATATTTCCTCACACACTTTCTTTTGTTTTCTGCTGGGACATCTATGAGTCTCATGTTATGCTTAATTTTATCCCAGAGGACTCTGAGACTGTTCTCATTTCTTTTTATTCTTTTTAAAAATACTGCTCTGCTTCTGTTATTTACACCATTCTATGTTGCTGCTCGCTTGTCCATTTCTCTGTCTCAGTTACTCTGATATTTTTTCCTTCTCAGTTCAGTTCAGTTCAGTCGCTCAGTCCTGTCTGACTCTTTGCGACACCATGAATCACAGTTCACCATGCCTCCCTGTTTATCACCATCTCCCGGAGTTCACTCAGACTCACATCCATCGAGTCTGTGATGCCATCCAGCCATCTCATCTTCTGTCGTACCCCTTCTCCTCCTGCCCCAAATCCCTTCCAGCATCAGAGTCTTTTCCAATGAGTCAACTCTTCACATGAGGTGGTCAAAGTACTGGAGTTTCAGCTTTAGCATCATTCCTTCCAAAGAAATCCCAGGGCTGATCTCCTTCAGAATGGACTGGTTGGATCTCCTTGCAGTCCAAGGGCCTCTCAAGAGTCTTCTCCAACACCACAGTTCAAAAGCATCAATTCTTCAGCACTCAGCCTTCTTTACAGTCCAACTCTCACATCCATACATGACTACTGGAAAAACCATAGCCTTGACTAGACGGACCTTAGTCGGCAAAGTAATGTCTCTGGTTTTGAAAATGCTATCTAGGTTGGTCATAACTTTCCTTCCAAGGAGTAAGTGTCTTTTAATTTCATGGCTGCAGTCACCATCTGCAGTGATTTTGGAGCCCAAAAAGTAAAGTCTGCCACTGTTTCCACTGTTTCTCCATCTACTTCCCAGGAAGTGATGGGACCAGATGCCATGATCTTTCTTTTCTGAATGTTGAGTTTTAAGCCAACTTTTTCACTCTCCTCTTTCACTTTCATCAAGAGGCTTTTTAGTTTCTCTTCACTTTCTGCCATAAGGGTGATGTCATCTGCACATCTGAGGTTATTGATATTTCTCCCAGCAATCTTGATTCCAGCTTGTGTTTCTTCCAGGCCAGCCTTTCTCATGATGTACTCTGCCTATAAGTTAAATGAGCAGGGTGACAATATACAGCCTTGACGTACTCCTTTTCCTATTTGGAACCAGTCTGTTGTTCCATGTCCAGTTCTAACTGTTGCTTCCTGACCTGCATACAGATTTCTCAAGAGGCAAGTCAGGTGGTCTGGTATTCCCATCTCTTTCAGAATTTTCCACAGTTTATTGTGATCCACACAGTCAAAGGCTTTGTCATAGCTGATAAAGCAGAAATAGATGTTTTTTCAGAACTCTCTTGCTTTTTCCATGATCGATGGATGTTGGCAATTTGATCTATGGTTCCTCTCTTTTCTAAAACCAGCTTTAACATCAGGAAGTTCACGGTTCATGTATTGCTGAAGCCTGGCTTGCAGAATTTTGAGCGTTACTTTACTAGTATGTGAGATGAGTGCAATTGTGCAGTAGTTTGAGCATTCTTTGGCATTGCCCTTCTTTGGGATTGGAATGAAAACTGAACTTTTCCAGTTCTGTGGCCACTGCTGAGTTTTCCAAATTTGCTGGCATATTGAGTGCAGCACTTTCACAGCATCATCTTTCAGGATTTTAAATAGCTCAACTGGAATTCCTTCATCTCCACTAGCTTTGTTCATAGTGATGCTTTCTAAGGCTCACTTGACTTTACATTCCAAGATATCTTGCTCTAGGTTAGTGATCACATCATCATGATTATCTTGGTCATGAAGATCTTTTTTTATAAAATTCTTCCATGTATTCTTGCCACCTCTTCTTAATATCTTCTGCTTCTGCTAGGTCCATACCATTTCTATCCTTTATCGAGCCCATCTTTGCATGAAATATTTTCTTGGTATATCTAATTTTCTTGTTTTTCCTCTTGTGTTCTTTTCCTCTATTTCTTTGCATTGATTGCTAAAGAAAGCTTTCTTATCTCTTCTTGCTATTTTTAATCTGTTATTTTATTGTTCATTGATGATTTATTCTTTAATTCTTCTAGATCCTTGTTAAACATTTCTAGTATCTTCATTTGTGCCTCCAGTCAACTTACCTGTGCTTCCATTTCATTTTTAAGTTTTTGGGTCATCTTTACTGTTACTGTTCTGAATTTTTTTTCATGTAGACTGCTTAGTTCCTCTTTATTTGTTTGGTCTTGTTAGTTTTTTTACCATGTTTCTTCATGCTGCATGTTTCTCTGTCTTTAATTTTGTTTAATTTACTGTGTTTGGGGTCTCATTTCTGCAGGCTGGTAGATCATATTTCTTCTTAATTGTGGAGTCTGTCCTCCATAGGTGGGGTTGGGCCAGGACCTCATGGAAGTTTCCGGTTTGGTGGGATTTGTGCCTGTGTTCTGATGGATGGAGCTGGATCTCATCTCTCTGAAGGGAAGTGCTGTACACAGTAGTGTGTTTTGGGGTATCTATGGGCTTGGTATGGCCTGCCTGCTAATGTATAGGGTTAGTTTCTGTTTTGCTGAAGTATGGTATGGGTTACCCAGCACTGGAATTTGCTGAACTTGGGTGTGGCTTAATCTTGGTGTTGAGATGGAGGTCTTTGGGAGAGCTCTTATCAGTTAATGGTCAGTGGTGTCAGGAGTTCTCTTGTGGTTCAAAGTCATGGGCTTAGGTTTCCCACCCCAGGTTCAGGCCATAATCCTTACTGTAGCACCAAGACCTCACACACCATGCAGCACAGAAGACAAAACCCCAAGACTCTTGGTGAAAGCAACACTAAACAGTCCAGAACAGCCAGAGAGATCCACACCAAAGTCCTCCAATATTTCTAGGAAGGTCTCTGGACCTGTAGGGGGCAGTATAGGTTCCACTCAGCCTTGTATCTGGCCTTACTCCAGCTTGTACTTGCTCCCAGATTCCACAGTTGCTCCTATGTCTATGCTGCTGCTGCTGCTGCTGCTGCTAAGTCGCTTCAGTCGTGTCTGACTCTGTGTGACCCCATAGACGGCAGCCCACCAGGCTTTCCCATCCCTGGGATTCTCCAGGCAAGAACACTGGAGTGGGTTGCCATTTCCTTCTCCAATGCATGAAAGTGAAAAGTGAAAGTGAAGTTACTCAGTCGTGTCCAACTCTTAGCAACCTCGTGGACTGCAGCCTACCAGGCTCCTCTGCCCATGGGATTTTCCAGGCAAGAGTACCGGAGTGGGGTGCCTTTGCCTTCTCTGGCCCCTGTGTCTATAGTCTCAGGCTAAATGTAGCTTTTTAATTCAATGCACCTGTGACTGCTGGCGCCCATTCCCTTTCTATTCTTTGGTCACTTTTGAATTGTAATCCTGGAGAAAACTCTTGGGAGTCCCTTGGACCGCAAGGAGATAAAACTATTCAATCCTAAAGGAAATCAACACTGAATATTCACTCGAAGGACTGATGCTGAAACTTCAGCTCCAAGTTGAAGTTCTAATCAGGCCACTTGATGCAAAGAGCTGACTCACTGGAAAAGACCCTGATGCTGAGAAAGAATGAGGGCAGGAGAAAAAGGGGGCAACAGAGGATTAGATGGTCAGATGGTATCACCAACTCAATGGACATGAGTTTGAGCAAACTCCATGAGATGGTGAAGGACAGGGAAGCCAGGTGTGCTGGAGTCCATGGGATCAGACACAACTTAGTGTGACTGAGTAACAATAATGACAAACCTATAGACAGCATCATAATCAACAGTGAAAAGCTGCAAGTGTTTCCTTTAATATCAGGAACAAGACAAAGATATCTACTCTTGATACTTATATTCAATGTAGTTTTGGAAGTCCTAACTACAGAAACCAGAGAAGGAAAAGAAGTAAAGGGACTCCAAATTGGAAAAGAAGTTAAACTGTCACTGTTTGCATATAACATGTACATATACATAGAAGATCTGAAAGATGCTACCAGAAAACTACTGGAACTCATTAAAGATTTTGGTAAAGTCACAGGTTACAAAATTAATACAGAGAATCTGTTTCATTTCAACACACTAACAATGAAAGATCAGAAAGAGAAATTCAAGTGGAAATTCCATTTACGATTACATCAGAAAGAATAAAATACCTAGGAATAAATTACCTCAGGAGACAAAAGACCTGTACTCCAAAAACTATAAGATGCTGATGAAAGAAGCCAAAGAAGATATAAACAGATGGAAAGATATACTATGTTCACAGATTGGAAGAATTAGGATTGTCGAAATGACTATACTACCCAAGGCAGTCTAGAGATTCAGTGCAATCCCTCTCAAATTATAATGGCATCTTTTCACAGAACTAGAACAAAAATCTCAAAATTTGTATGGATACACAAAAGACTCTGAATAGCCAAAGCAATAAATAGAGCTCAAGGAATCAGCCATCCTGGCTTCAGACTATACTACAAAGCTACAGTAATCAAACAGCATGGTATTGGCACAAAAATAGAAATATAGATCAATGTTGCAGGATAAAAAACTCTGAAATAAGCCCCTGCACCTATGGCAAATTAATCTATGATGCTGATGACAAAGGTGGCAAGACTACACAATGTTGGAAAGATAGTCTCTTCAACAAATGGTGCTGGGAAAACTGGACAGCTATGTGTAAAAAATGAAATTAGATCATTTTTTAACTCTAAACACAGAAATAAGCTCAAAATGGATTAAAGACCTAAATGTGAGACCAGATACTATAAATTTCCTCAAGAAAAACATGGGTAGAACACTCTCTGACATAAATCACAGCATCATTTTTTCAATCTGTCTCTCAGAATACTAGAGAATAAAACAAAAATAAACAAATGAGACCTACTTAAACTTAAAAGTTGTTGCATAGCAAAAGAAACAATAAACAAAATGAAAAGACCACCTAGAGATTGGGAGAAAATATTTGCAAATGATGTGGCTGATAAGGGATTAGTCTCCAAAATTTACAAACAGCTCACGATGCTTAATGGCATCAAAACAAACCAATACAATATTGTAAAGTAAAAAAAAAAAAAAAAAAAAAAAAAACTAAAAAAAAAAAAAAAAAAACCCACTCACAAAAAAGGCAAAAGACCA
>SJYC01064123.1:0-96345 GCA_006408675.1 Madoqua kirkii | reverse complement strand
TTGTCACCCTGCTTGTTTAACTTCTATGCAGAGTACATCATGAGAAACGCTGGACTGGAAGAAACACAAGCTGGAATCAAGATTGTTGGGAGAAATATCAATAACCTCAGATATGCAGATGACACCACCCTTATGGCAAAAAGTGAAGAGGAACTAAAAAGCCTCTTGACAAAAGTGAAAGAGGAGAGTGAAAAAGTTGGCTTTAAGCTCAACATTCAGAAAACGAAGATCATGGCATCCAATCCCATCACTTCATGGGAAATTGATGGGGAAACAGTGGAAACAGTATCAGATTTTATTTTGGGGTGCTCCAAAATCGCTGCAGATGGTAACTGCAGCTTTGAAATTAAAAGGCACTTACTCCTTGGAAGAAAAGTTATGACCAACCTAGATAGCATATTCAAAAGCAGAGACGTTACTTTGCCAACAAAGGTCCGTCTAGTCAAGGCTATGGTTTTTCCAGTGTTCATGTATGGATGTGAGAGTTGGACTGTGAAGAAGGCTGAGTGCCAAAGAATTGATGCTTTTGAACTGTGGTGTGGAGAAGACTCTTGAGAGTCCTTTGGACTGCAAGGAGATCCAACCAGTCCATTCTAAAGGAGACCAGCCCTGGGATTTCTTTGGAAGGAATGATGCTAAAGCTGAAACTCCAGTACTTTGGCCACTTCACGTGAAGAGTTGACTCATTGGAAAAGACTCTGATGCTGGGAGGGATTGGGGGCAGGAGGAGAAGGGGATGACAGAGGATGAGATGGCTGGATGGCATCACTGACTTGATGGACATGAGTCTGAGTGAACTTCGGGAGTTGGTGATGGACAAGGAGGCCTGGTGAGCTGCAATTCATGGGGTGACAAAGAGTCGGACATGACTGTGCAACTGAACTGAACTGAACTGAACCGATAGTATGTTTTTGACTCTTTTCGACCCTATGGACTGAAGCCCGCCAGCCTCCTCTGTCCATGGAATTTCCCAGGCAAGAGTGCTTGAGTGCCCTGTCTTTCTCCAGGGCATCTTCCTGACCCAGGGATCAAGCCTGAGTCTCCTGCATTGGCAGGAGAATACTTTACCACTGTTAACACCTGAGAAGCCCCACTGTATGTATAGACTATACTTTTTTTAATCCATCCTTCTGTGGGACATTCTTCTAGGGACTTCCCTCGTGACTCAGATGGTAAAAGAATCCGTCTGCCAATGCAGGAGACCTGGGTTGAGAAGATCCCCTGGAGAAGGGAATGGCAGCCCACTCTAGTACTCTTGCCTGGAAAATCCCATAGACAGAGGAGCCTGTTAGGCTACAGTCCTTGGGGTCACAAAGAGTCGGACACGACTGAGTGACTTTCACTTCACTTCTGTGGATGGATGCTTAGGTTGTTTTCACATTCTGGTTATTGTGAATAATGCTGCAGTGAACTTAGGTGCACAGAAATCTGCTCCTGCTTTCAGTGATTTGGGGTGAACAGCCAGGAGTGGAGTTTCTGAATGGTATGGTGCGTCCACGTTTACTTCTTCCAGGAGCCACTATACTGTTTGCACAGTGTCTACACCACTGTAGATTCTGACCAGCGATGCCTGTCTGAGGGTTCCAGTTTCTCCACATCTTCATCAACACCTGCTATTTTCTTTGTTGTCACCATTGTTTAATAATTAGAATTGAATCTTAAATACAAAAATGAGACTTGTCTAATAATCAAAAACATTAGGCAACTTTTAAAATCTGGCCAATCTGATCATTGATGTCCTGCTACTCTGTGGGAAATGGGAACTCGTGGAGAGCAGCTGGGGGCGGATGCTGACAGCAATGGAACCATTCCATGCTCACACCCTAACAAGGTGAGAATCTTATGTAAACCAGTTACAGCATACAGGTCTTTTTCTTAAAGTACTTACTAGCTTTGACAATGATTCATGTAAGAATGCAGCAGCCCAAAGGTATTTACTGCCTTTTCCGTTTCACCTCCATTTGCTTCCTAAGCCCTGGCTGTCCATGTTCTGTTGCCATGACTGTTTGGAAACTGTCTTTTCTGAGTTTTTATCCCAGCCTACAGGCATCTAGCAGCTTGGACCATCCATTAAATAGAAGTGTTTTTTCTATAGTTGAGTCTGTAGCAGAGTTCACTCTGTTCTCCTTGGGCAAAGACATTCATCACCCTGGCCTCAAATATGACTTCTGAGACCATGATCTGAATAGTCTCCACCTCTGGGCATTATCCACTTTGTTGACCAAGCTGGTACCTCCTCTATGTAGTCAGGAGTCATGTTTTGAGTTGTCCGTTGGACATCTCATTAAACTTAAATTCATTGATTCATCTGTCATCCCTACTAGGCTGTGAAAGGTGAGGAGGCTGTCTCCTTAGGATGCTTGAGTTGGGAGAAATCTAGACCAAAAAAACCTTAAATCATTCTGCATGATACAGAAACAGGAGAAATTCACTGGTATCTGACGAAGGGAGTAGAGGTCTTGAAGAAAGAAATGGAAGAGTCTAGAGGAATGGGGTTGGGGAGGGCTAGCTAGAAACATGGGAGAAAACCGGAGAGATGTGTATGTAGACATTCTCTATGTGGAAGGTGATGGAATTAGGGCAGGGACATCCAGCATTGAATCTGAAGTGTTTGCACATCGTGTGGTAATTCTCTCTGCTGCTCCCAAGCTGCGTAACATAGGCAGTGCTTTAGGGGAACAGAAGGGGTCACGTTCCATGATTTCAGGACAGTGAGGATGGCTAAAGTGGGGCTGAGAGTAGTGGTGTCAGAGGACAGCAGGGAAGTCAGTGACAGTGTGCCAGAGAAGCAAAACCCCTGTGCTCTCAGGTATTTTAGAGAAAAAGACAAGAATGTTCTAGATTCAGCTGTTGTGACTGCATTTCATTTTGATATTAAGTGAAACAGTGACCTCAGGAAGTTGGAGGCCAGGGAGATGCTTGACCTGGGGCACAAAGTGTCTGTTCTTCATACAAGCTAGCATCCTCATAGGACCAGCAACATGTGTTTATCATGCCAAATGTTTGGCCCTTGTCTTTTGGGCTCATCATCTCTCAGATCCTGACCTTCTTTCTTAAGCACTTTCAAAGACCTGGAGGGAATTCCTTGGTGGTTCAGTGGTTAGAACTCTGAGTTCCCACTACCAGGGGACCCAGGGAGCTGAGATCCTGCAAGCCATGTGGCACGACCAAAAAAAAAAAAAAAAAAAATGTCTAGAGCCTCTCTTGCTCACATTTCAGGGGTGTAAATAATAATAATCCTTACATCCTTATACCATTTCATGGTTAACAAAACTCATTCACTCACATTTAATCTTTTTTTAGAAAGTGTGGTTATTCCCATTCTGAGGAAACTGAGGCCCAGAAGTGTTCGGTGACTTTATTCGATCTCATTCGAGTAGTCAGTGCCTACGTGGCCATTCGAATCCACTGCTGTCTGCTTTTCACCAGAGCTGCTGTTCCTGAGTCTGTGTTGACTGGGTACAGCAGTACTTTTTCCATGCATTTTCTCTCTTTAAAGCCAATTAAGGGATTTGTGCTCATACTGTTGACTGTTTTCAAGGTTATTAAATTACTGTTGGGGGAAAATATAAACTTTTAAAATAAGAGTTTCAAGAATAGTCATAGACATTAAAAATGTGGAAATCTCATCAGAAATATAGAAATCTCATCTTATTAAATATTCATCTGAGTGGAATCAGCTGAGGAAATACTGTGGGAAGGCTATGGGGATGGCAAAAAATAGAAATTGTGTTTCAGCTAAAGGTTGAGAACTACATAAAAATACATTATTTTGATGGAATACACCAAAATATATTCCCAAAGCATTCCACAATTACTGAATGCCAAGTACAAAGTACTACAATACACTTGTGAAAAGATTCTGTGCCTTCATAAATCAAAGAAATCAAAGAAATTCCATGAGTAAGGATAATGCACTTAAAGCAGCATCTCCTCCAACACAGACCAAAGTCTTCATTCAAGCAAAACCACAGAAGTTACAAGGAGGTAAGGCTACAGGCTCATGTGCCCACACTTCATTGTTTTGGCCATCATCACATCTTCCTTTGATTTTATTTGGAATCCCCTAGCCAGGATGACAGGGGTCACAGAAACAGACTCAAGACCCTGTAGGTGAGGGGCAGAGCTGGTCAGAGAGGAGATGGTGTCTACTTCCTACTGACCAGCCCCTGCCCCAACCTGGGCAGGACAGTGGTCCACCCTGCAAGACCTGTGTTATGGTAGAATAATTACTCCCAACAGGGAATCTAGACATCCCCATTTTCCAACAGCTGTTTGACAGTAGCAGGGTAATTGATAACACAAACATCTCTGTGATAGGTTTTTAGTTTTGTCTTCCATCAGCTCATTTCCCACATTTACTAAAATACAGAAAAGTCAACTTACTTAATTTTCATTGGCTTTCCCTTCCCTTCATCTTCTGGGACGATGTGCTCATGAACTCTGAAGAGGAACAGGCCTGCCTAGATTCATAAATTGAATTGTTGAAGCAAATGAGGTCTGACTCTAGAGCCAAATGCTATATACTTGTAAGGTCGTCTGATTTCATCAGCAGAGAGCATGACAGATAACAAGCCACTTTGACTCATACTGTATTGAAGTGCCCTGTTAAGAAATTCCAAATGTCTGAGACATTTCCAAGAGGTCCACATAATTTTTCCTTTCATAAATGCATTTTACTAAAAGATGTACTTAAATTATAAGCTCCTCTGGTGCATTAAGAATATTCAAGTTACATACAAGACTACTTCTACTACTTAAGCTACATCTACAGCTCTGGTCCTATAGCAGTTTTTATACCTCAATCTCAAAATACTTTTCAGATACCAATTCATTAACTAGATGACATTTTATATTCCATTTTCAGAAGAAGAAACTGAGGCTTCCAGAAAACCTGCAGAAGGATATGGTTTCTGCTCCCCCATCTGTAGCTTTCTTCAATAAAAGACCTTTGCAAATTCAAGGACACTGCTCAACAGGCAGAGTTATTATAAAAGCAGGGTGTTTTTACAATAGGGGTGGCTCAGTGGTAAAGAATCTGCCTGCAATGCAGGAGACACAGGTTCCATCCCTGGGTTGGGAAGATCCCCTGGAGGAGGAAATGGCAACTCACTCCACTATTTTTGCCTGGAAAATCCCCATGGACAGAGGAGCCTGGTGGGCTATAATTCATGGGGTCACAAAGAGTCAGACATGACTAAGCGACTATACAACAAATTATTACAATAAGACAGTAGTAGAAAAACACTATGATTTTTGGCAAAATAGCTTTCAGACAGTTGAAGAAAGCCATAAGCATTGGAATAGAGGAATAAAAGTCTATTTGTATTTTTAAAAAAATAAAGCACTTGTTCTCTGGCCCAGTGAAGGGTGGGAGTGGCATTGCCTGGACACCTTTAAATAAGTAAAAAAGTATCTAGTAACTAGAACAGCAGGATCCATGCGTGCCAGGCTGTGTGTCATTTCAGTGCCCGTCTGTGGGCCGACCACCCCCTGGGGTCTGATCACTATCTCCTGGGCACAGTTTGCTATCTGAAGGCCTTCCATTTCACCAGGGCTTGCCTCCAGGAGCAGCAGCGTATGCTGTCCTGTGGGGACAGAGCCTTCTTGGCAACCATTTCAAGATTGTGAAGTGATGACCCAGTTCCCTTAAGAAATAAATTGGGAGGAGATCATGGATGAGGGATGGAAGCGGAAGGCCTGGGACTCATCAAATTCCCCCAGACATCAGAGACCCATCCCTCTCCCCTGGCTTGGCCATGAGATGTGGCTCACTCTCCACACGTTTTTTCATGGGCAATCAGAATCTCATATCAAGATGCTGAAGTCAGGGGCTTCCTTGATGGCTCAGTGGGAAAGAATCCATCTGCCAATGCAGGAGACACAGATTCGATCCCTGGTCCAGGAAGATCCCGCTTGCCGCAGTATAGCTAAACCTATGTATTACAACTACTGAGCCTGTGCTCTAGAGCCCAGGAGCCATAACTACTGAGCCCATGTGCCACAACCACCAAAGCCCGAACACTCTAGAGACTGTGCTCCACAACAAGAGAAGCTGCTGCAACGAGAAGCTCGTGGACTGAAACTAGAGAGTAGCCCCGGCTCTCTGCAACTAGAGAAAAGCGCTCGCCACAACAAAGACCTAGCGCAGTCAAATAAATAAATATAATTGTATTTTTTTTAAAAGATGCTGAAATCACTTACTCACTATGAAGCCATTGAATTGTCTCCTTTTTCTCCACAAGTGGGACTGAACCACCAAGCTTAGGGCAACAGAACTTGGGGCTCTACTGTAATAATGACTCAGTGCTTTTGTGGCTAATAAGCAGACACGCTGGAGTGAAGCCCCAGTTTGTGAGGTGTGACTGCTGCCGATAAAGGTTCCTGCTCACACATGCCAAGCTTAGGCCTGCCTTCTCAGCTGCATTCCTCCTTCCTGCCCACAAATTCCCTCTTCTCTAGATCCTTGCTGCTTCTGAGGCCTGAATTCTTCCTGACCTGTGCCCCCATCTGCCGGTTTGCTCTCATCCTGGCTCCTTAAAGATCTTGCTGGTCCTTGAAGTTCACAGCTTGAGTGCTGCTTCTTCATGGAGATTTCCCACCTCTTCCTCACTTTTTTGTTTTGCCTTAAATATATATTTCTTTCTTTAAATTGAAGTATAGTTGATATACAATATTTTGTTAGTTTCCAGTGTACAGTAAACTGATTTGGAGATATATATAAAACTAGAGAGTAGGATTTATATATATATATATATATATATATATATGCTGGATTGATGTATATACCAGTCCTAAGCAAAATCAACCCTGAATATTCATTGGAAGGACTGATGCTGAAGCTGAAGCTCCACCTGGTTCAAAGAGCCAACTCATTGGAAAAGATCCTGATGCTGGGAAAGATTGAGAGCAGGAAGAGAAGGGGACAAAAAAGGTTGAGATGGTTGGATGGCATCACTGATTCAATGGACATGAATTTGAGCAAACTCTAAGAGATAGTGAAGGACAGGGAAGCCTGGTGTGCTACAGTCCATGGGGTCACCAAGAGTCAGACATGACTGAGTGACTGAACAGCAACAGCAATATTCTTTTCCAGATTCTTTTCCAGTATAGTTTATTATAAGATATTGAATATAATTTCCTATGCTATACAGTAGGTCCTTGTTTGTTTATCTGTTTTATGTATAGTAGTATGTATCTGTTAATCCCATACTCCTAATTAATCATCCCCCCAAACTTTTGTAACTGTAAGTTTGTTTTCTGTGTCTGTGAATCTGTTTCTGTTCTGTAAATTAGTTCATTTGCATCATAGTTTAGATTCCACATATAAGTGATACCATATATTTGTTTTTCTTTGTTTGAGTTACTTCATTTAGTATGATGATCTCTAGGTCCAAATGGAAAATGGCATTGTTTCATTCTTTTTTTATGGCTGAATAAAATTCTGTGGATATATATACATCACATTTTCTTTATCCATTCGTCTCTGGGTGGACATTTAGGTTTGTTTCCATGTCTTGGCTATTGTAAATAGTGCTGCTCTGATCACTGGGATGCATGTATCTTTTCAAGTTATAGTTTTTCTCTTTTTTTTGGCTATATGCCTAGGAGTGGGATTGTTGAATTGTATGGTAATTCTTTTTTTTTTTAGAACTGCCATCTTTCTTTCTCTTTTTATAGTGCTTGAAACATTTTGTCTGGCGGCATAGTTGTCTCTACATCAGTCTAACTGAGCAGGCACAAGGCCCAGAAGAGGGAGGCCCAGCCTGGAGCCTGAAGGACTGCTCTGAAATGACAGAGCTAAAGTGCACTGTTCTAGATTAGGGAGGAAGGCTCTGGGGCTCAGGGGGTATAGGTGGAGAAGTACAGACAATTGTAGGTCAGGCTGGATTAAGACAGTAGTAAACAGCCCATCCAACTTCTGCTCCCAGCTTCAGCTCCCTCGCTCACCCGACCCTTGCACAACTGCCTAGCTTGTTTCTCATGACTCAGGCCTTGACCGCCCAGGGTCTTATCGTGTCTCCCAGGAATATATGCAATGTAGTGCGGGACCCCCAAAGATGGCACAATATCTGTTCCTCCCCTAGTGATCTCCAGTGGCAGAATTTCATGACAATGGTGGAGAAAGCATTTGGAATAAAGGTCTTTCCTAGGTGGCCCTCAGAATATATCACTTTGGAGACTGCCAGCTATTTCTACTCTTTAGGCTTCCCTGGATAAAGAAGGAAAAAATTGAAAAGAAAAAAAATATGGACAGTGGGATACAAAACTGAGTTTAAAAATTGAACAAAATCTTCAATGTGACATCCCCAGGTGGAGTCCTATGTCTTACTTATTCCCAGATATTGACTCCTCTCTTTTTCTACTTCAGTCCCTTAAAACAATCAACAGAGACTTCCTTGTGGTCTAAGACTTCACACTCCCAGTGCAGGCAGCCCAGGTTCAGTCCCTGGTCAGAGAACTAGATCCCTCATGCCACCACTAAAGAGTTCGAATGCCACAACTAAAGCCTTCCCATGCCACAACTAAGACCTGGTACAGCCAAATTAACTAATTAATTAAAAAAAAAAACAACATCAAAACGTAACTGGCCAGTATTAGAGATTTTCCTGTTGAGTGGGCTCAATTCTTTTTCCAAAAGTGAGTTATTTCACTACTTAATGCCTTGATTTTCCATGTGCAGAACTGTTGGCCATGCTAGCGTTGTCTCCTTGCTCAAAACACCATCAAGGACATTCAAGCTGAAAAAAAGACTTAGGTTCTCAGTAAATAATTGTTAAATCTCTTGCTCCAACATACTTACTAGAAGTGAGAAATACAGTGACCTGAGACTTAAGTTCCCCTTTTTAATTTTTCAACTTGGAGGAAACTACTTATTGTTTTTTATGGGAAAAAAATCATTTGGCTCATTAAATTGTTATAATTTACTTTTTAATAATAGGGCTGTAATAGATAGAAAATTTCCCCAAATTGTGGAAAGCATGGCTTCTCATCGCACTATAATTTTGATAATTATAGCTAACAGCTGCTCATTTAGTTGGCATCATTTGGGAGAACTGAGACTTACCTCTTTATTGTCCTCACTATAATGGTTCATGTTTTGATAGAATCTCTTCAAAATCCATTAAATATCCTTTTATCTTCCTAAACATTGTCCGCTGGGTATGTAATTCAGTGCTACTAAGTCATCTGGGTTGCTCTGCACCACCTCCCCCAACCCATTACCAGGCAACAGTTGGGCAGTTGGGTGGGAGGCAGGCTTGGTGGTGGGGGGGAACCATTAGTAGTCCTGTTCAGCCATTGGTCTGGCACCAGAGTGGGCCCCTCCCCCAAGCAACCAATTGTCAGTGAGCGACCGTTAGTGGTCTCGCTCAGCCATTGGTCAGCACCGTAATGGCCCCTCCCCCAAGCAAGCAACTGTCTGTGAGCTACCCTTAGCGGTCCGGCTCAGCACAGGGTCATTGGAGAGGTGGTCCGGGAGTGGTGGTCCGGGAGTGGTGGTCGTCAGGCGGGAGAGTGAGGTAAGAGGCGGATCCTGGCCCTCTCCGAGGGACCCTCTAGCTCATCTGGCCTCCGGCTGGCAGATGAACTGAGGGGCCCAGGAAACAGGTTGGGGGCTGTGTCCAGGCTCCAGAGCCCTCAGCAGGTGCCACCCAACTGGCCAGGCCCAGGCCTTGAGGTGGCCGTCTCCCCGACCTCTGCAGCCTCATGGCAGTGGCCGTCTCCGGGGTCGCCGTCTGCGGGACCAGCCCTTCCTTCACCTGCCGTACAGGCAGCCTGCGGAGCCTGAGCACTGGTTGCGTCCTGTGCGCCTGGTTTTCTCAGTGATGACGGCTGGATGGGGTCTGGAGACCTGGCCCTGAGGGAGCCGCCAGCTGAGATCTGCCCCTCTCAGCCAGGACTGGACCTCAGAGGGTGACGCTTGTCCCTGGGGACCGTGTCCTTTCTTGTCAGAAGAGAGAATAATTTTCACTCGGTGGAGGTTTATAGGAGCATCATTCCCTGACCGTGACCTGACCTCAGGAACAAAGGCTCTGCCACCAAAATGTTGGCAACAACCCACTGGCCCCTCCCTCCCCTTCCCTAGAAAAGGGCTTTGCTGAGAGTTCCCAGGGAGTTTGGGGTTTGGGGGGGGCTCCTCGGCATGGCCTTGCAGTAAACCTTTCTCTGCTTCAAACACTTTGGTGTTGTTTGGCCTCACTGTGCATTGGGTACACAGACTGGTGTTTCGGTAACAGATACAGCTTAGAAGTGTCATTCCTTCAGGTTGTCACACCATTCCCGTCACACTGAGGTATAATCGGAGTGTCATTGGTGAGCCACTGTGTTGGTCATTTCCCTCTTGTGGGTGAATGGTCATGTTTTTAGGACTCTTAGGTCAACATGGTGCCATTGCTTATTTTTGTCAGTCTATCTGCTTTGAGTGCTCTGGGCTGGAAACAGACATGAATTTTGCTAGAATACGCCTATAGTTGGATAAACTTACTCTGACCTACATGGGTCGGGAGCACTTCAGTGAAAGGGTACAGTGGACATCTGTGAACACCATCCCAGCTTGCATCACTGCCTTTTCAGTCTTAGAGTTTTTTTTTTTAATTTTATTGACGTTTAGTTGATTTACAATGTTGTGTCAACTTCTGCTATATAGCATAGTGATTCAGCTGTGCAAATATACATATATATATACACACACATGCACATATACATTCTTTTTCATATTCTTTTCTGTTATGGTTTATTATAGGAATTGACTATAGTTCCCTGTGCTATACAAGTAGAACCTTGTTGTTAGTCATTCTACATATAATAGTTTGCTTCTACCAACTCCAAAAACCCAATCCCTCCCTCCCCTATTCCCTCCTTCCTTATCAACCACGAGTTTGTTCTCTATGTCTGTGAGTTCGTTTCTGCTACATAGATGGGTTCATTTGTGTTATATTTTAGATCCCACATATAAGTAATATATCATATGGTATTTGTCTTTCTCTTTCTGACTTACTTCACTTTGCATGACAGTCTCTAGATCCAGCCATATGGCTGCAAATGGTGGTATTATTTCATTTTTTTTGGCCTGAGTAATATTCCATTGTATATATGTACCACATTTTCTTCATCCATTTCTCTGTGGATGGACATTTAAGTTGCTTTCATGTCTTGTCTATTGTGAATAGTGCTGCTGTGAACACCGGGGTACATGCATCTGCTTATGAATTTTTAAAATTCGGACTTTATATGATAAATTTCCCTGTTGTTTAAGCCACTCTGAGTCAGCCTTTCTGGTATTTATGTCAAAGAGAGTTCTAACTGACTGATAATAGAAAATAATTTAGTACTTAAACTTGACAGAAAATCTATGTTGTTACTTTAGAAGATATCGCAGGTACACTTCGTGGAAGTACATGGATGTGCATGGAAGTACATGGATATTCTTGGATATATTCTTTAAATTGTACATATGCATTATGTGCATTTTTGTATATATGACCTTTCACTATCAGAAAGAAAATAGTTAATATCATTACCACCCAAGCAGGCAGAATAACCAATAGCATTCATTCAAAAATTTTTATTGAATGTCTATTATTTGTCAGATACATTCTAAGTCTTAGGGATATGGTTAGGGAACAAGAGGAAAATCCCCATTCAAACCCAGGGATCTATAAGAATGTCAGGGAATGATATGTGCTGTGAAGGAAAGTAAAGAAGGTTTTCACTGTGCATTGGGTACACAGACTGGTGTTTCGGTAACAGATACAGCTTAGAAGTGTCATTCCTTCAGGTTGTCACACCATTCCCGTCACACTGAGGTATAATCGGAGTGTCATTGGTGAGCCACTGTGTTGGTCATTTCCCTCTTGTGGGTGAATGGTCATGTTTTTAGGACTCTTAGGTCAACATGGTGCCATTGCTTATTTTTGTCAGTCTATCTGCTTTGAGTGCTCTGGGCTGGAAACAGACATGAATTTTGCTAGAATACGCCTATAGTTGGATAAACTTACTCTGACCTACATGGGTCGGGAGCACTTCAGTGAAAGGGTACAGTGGACATCTGTGAACACCATCCCAGCTTGCATCACTGCCTTTTCAGTCTTAGAGTTTTTTTTTTTAATTTTATTGACGTTTAGTTGATTTACAATGTTGTGTCAACTTCTGCTATATAGCATAGTGATTCAGCTGTGCAAATATACATATATATATACACACACATGCACATATACATTCTTTTTCATATTCTTTTCTGTTATGGTTTATTATAGGATATTGACTATAGTTCCCTGTGCTATACAAGTAGAACCTTGTTGTTAGTCATTCTACATATAATAGTTTGCTTCTACCAACTCCAAAAACCCAATCCCTCCCTCCCCTATTCCCTCCTTCCTTATCAACCACGAGTTTGTTCTCTATGTCTGTGAGTTCGTTTCTGCTACATAGATGGGTTCATTTGTGTTATATTTTAGATCCCACATATAAGTAATATATCATATGGTATTTGTCTTTCTCTTTCTGACTTACTTCACTTTGCATGACAGTCTCTAGATCCAGCCATATGGCTGCAAATGGTGGTATTATTTCATTTTTTTTGGCCTGAGTAATATTCCATTGTATATATGTACCACATTTTCTTCATCCATTTCTCTGTGGATGGACATTTAAGTTGCTTTCATGTCTTGTCTATTGTGAATAGTGCTGCTGTGAACACCGGGGTACATGCATCTGCTTATGAATTTTTAAAATTCGGACTTTATATGATAAATTTCCCTGTTGTTTAAGCCACTCTGAGTCAGCCTTTCTGGTATTTATGTCAAAGAGAGTTCTAACTGACTGATAATAGAAAATAATTTAGTACTTAAACTTGACAGAAAATCTATGTTGTTACTTTAGAAGATATCGCAGGTACACTTCGTGGAAGTACATGGATGTGCATGGAAGTACATGGATATTCTTGGATATATTCTTTAAATTGTACATATGCATTATGTGCATTTTTGTATATATGACCTTTCACTATCAGAAAGAAAATAGTTAATATCATTACCACCCAAGCAGGCAGAATAACCAATAGCATTCATTCAAAAATTTTTATTGAATGTCTATTATTTGTCAGATACATTCTAAGTCTTAGGGATATGGTTAGGGAACAAGAGGAAAATCCCCATTCAAACCCAGGGATCTATAAGAATGTCAGGGAATGATATGTGCTGTGAAGGAAAGTAAAGAAGGTTAGTGAAAGTGAAGTCACTCAGTCGTGTCCGACTCTTTGTGACCCCATGGACTGTAGCTTACCAGGCTTCTCCTTCCATGGGATTCTCCAGGCAAGAGAACTGGAGTGGGTTGCCATTTCCTTCTCCAGAAAGAAGGTTAAGGGAGGCACAAAGACGTGCTGTTATTTTAGGCAGTGTGGCTGGGAAGTCCTCTCTGATGAGGTAACGTGTGAACAGAGACCTGAAGAAGTGAGGGTGAGCCTTGCAGATACGGGGCGATTCCGAAAGAGCTCTCCATGCATGGGAGCAGGGGTGCAAAGGTCCTGGGATAGGCGTGAGCTCAGATCACTCTGGACACAGCGTGGAGGCAGGTGGGCTGGAGTGCAGGGAGCAGAGAAGTGGGCATCAGAAAGGAATCCAGGGACTTCCCTGGTAGTCCAGTGGTTAGGACTCTGCAATTCCACTGTAGGGGAAAGGGGTTCCATTCGGGTCAGAGAAATAAGATCTCGCATGCCACGTGGTATGCCTCCGCCTCCGCAAAAACAAAAGGCAGCTAGGAAACCCAGCAATGACAAGGACTTTGATTACCTCAGAGAGAGATGGGGTCTGTTGGGAGGATTATGAAGGAATATTAGGACCTGAATCAGTATTCAAAAAAATCACTGTTGGGATTTGAGGCAAACAGTCTGTAGAGACTAACGACATGGGGGCTCTGATGCTGCTTGCTTCAGCAGACTTCTAAATAGCAAAAAGCACTGACCTGAAAGAGAACACGCAGGTCATTGCATTTATTTTTTGTCCCCAAAGTCATTCTGCAGGATACCCTTCCCCCCAACGACTAGGGAGCCTGTAAACACAGCAGGAGTGGTGCCTGTGACTTTGCAGAATGTGGGAGTGCCTGCCCTGGGGGTTGGGTAACCTCTGACCTGGAGGCAGCCCTGGGCAGCCAAAGCAGCAGTGAGCACGAAATGCACGGTCCTGCTGGACCCCTAGGCTCTGCTTCTCTTCTGTCCAACACATCTGTACTTTAGCCCGTGGGCTGGTGCTATGTAACATGGTTTCAAAACGAATATTTAACATAATGTTCTAGGAGCTGAAATTCAAAATGCTCACTTAACCTAACCAGATTTCTTCTACATTTTCCAAAAGGGAGAGGGCAAAGACAAGAGGTTTGAAAGAGCATTAATAACTCTCCAGATGATCTCTGAATACTCCTTCTACAGAAGGATTAAAGGTTTCTTTGTGGCAACAAGCCAAAATGCCCCCCTATGGTGCTGCATTCAAATTAACTAATGAGATAAGCCTCCTGTTTTAGTTTCCTGTCTTGGGTTATAATTGCTGCTGCAGCCTCACTCATCATTTCCTGCAGGTTTTCCTTCTCTGGCTGTGATAAATATTAATGTCTTTAATTTTTATTCCTCCCTTGGGCCTGGAATTCTGTGAAAAGTGAGATTTTCTTGTTCTTGAGGCTTTTTCAGCAACGAGCAATTTTCATTTTCTGTAACAGATTCTCTTAGGTTAGTTTTAAATTTAGATCTACCTGCACTTTGGTTTTCTTTGACTGTTTTAAAAGACTGAGAAGCCTATCGCAGCCAGAGCTGAAGTCAAGGATTTGAAGCTCATCATAGTTTCTTTTTCATTTTTTTCTCTTGAGAGTCCTTCACCTGGGTTGTCAGTTCCCTGTGATTCTAGACAGCCTTCTGTTTGTATAGGAGCATGTCCTTTACTTTGCTCAGATACAAATGTCATAGCTTTCATCGGGTTTTCAAAATATTCTTACTAAAATAAATTTAAAACATTCAGAATCCCTGCTTAATTAACTATTCTGGAGAGTATTGCTTTGGGCAAATCTAGTGACTAATCCTTGAGATACGTGGAAGCAAACATAATCATATCTTCTAGAGACTGTAGGGAAAGGCTCTGTCCTCCCTTAGAACCACAGGGCATTTAAATTAAAGATGACTTCCACTTCCCCACTCTTTCTGCACTGCACAGATGTAGAAATGGATTTCTCAGATCTCACAGTTCTAAAGCAGCAGAACTGGGATGTGGGATTCTGTTTATCACCAGAAGCAAGGTGACACCCTAGCACTCCACCTCCCAAACTCTTCCCTATTAGGACACACTAGTTTATTCCCTGCAATGTCGGCAATTTCATTCCAAGTACCTAAGTAACATTTAGTAATGGACAAGAAACATAACAAACCACACAAAGGATCTGAATGTCCTAAACCTGAGAAATTATTTCTTAAAAAAAAATTATGTATTTGGTCGTGCCAGGTCTTAGTTGCAGCACTCGGCATCCTCAGTCTTCACTGTGGCGTCAGGGTTTTCAGTTGTGGAATCTGGACTCTAAACTGCAGCATAGGGCATCTAGTTTCCTGACCAGGGATTGAAACTGTCTGTGCTCCCTACAAAGGAAGCACTGAGTCTTAATGCTGGAGTGCCAAGGAAGTCCTAAAAATCATTTCTTGTCCTTTGCAGCCTTCAGAAAACAGCCCTGTGCTTATCACGGGCTCCAGCCATTGCATTATTGGTTATCTCTTTGTATCCATGTTCCCCATCTCCCCTGGGATTTTGGGGGCCCCAAAGATAAGGACCTTATTATGAACGCTTTTCTGTCTAAGAGGATGTAGCATACAGGCCTGAGCACTATTTGTACATTCCGTTCCACGTTTAAGGCTTTGTCTAGGTTTTCACTCCGGATCATTATTCTTAAGTTCAATGCCTTCAAGGGTGGGGCAGATGATGAAGCACAAGTGTAGAACCACCCGGAACCTGGAAACAACAGAAAACCAGGACATTCTTGCCGCATCACAAGCATTTGAGAAAATACTTCTGAGGTCAGACTTCCAGATATTATGGCATGAAAAGGTCAGTAAATCCTCTCCTCCGCAAAGAGCATGAAACTGGACAAAAAACTGAGAAGCATTTACTCATGAAAAATAAACAGAGCTTCGGGCAAGAACAGCAGAGTCTGAAGCCTCTGTGTCTGCCTCCATCCCAGCCCTCTTCCCAGTTCTGGCAGAAACTTTATCAGCCAAGGGATTAACCAGAAAAAAAAGATCAAGTTCATTGCCAAAGGGTCAAATCAAAGTTGGACAATGGGTAGAAACCTGCAGCATTGACAATAACAGGAGAAACTGGCAGGAGACAAATGGGGAAAATTCCCATCTCTGCAAGTTTGAGAATGTCTCCTGATTGGGGTAGGTGGTGAGCCAGCTACAAATTTAACAGAAAATCTTGGAATGGGAGAGCCAAAGGGTTGAAACAGACTCCCCACACATCCCTGCCGGCTGGGAAACTGTGCATGTGTGCAGGAGGGCCCTGAGAGAGCCCAGCAGAAGGTGGACGCTGTTGCTCCAGAGCCTTCCACAGAGCCTGAAACATAGGGAGTGCTCCATGCATGTCGAATCCGTGAGTGCTTATTGCCATGTGCAGTATAGCGATGAGTTGCTTAATTACTTTCCAGAACAATACAGGGTATAAATAAGTATATTAATTAAAAGCTGTATTATTAAATAATATATGTTGGGAGAGGGCTCAGGAGAAAAGACCCATTAAAGACGTGGGAGCAAATCCAGGGAGAAGCGATGGACATGGTAACAAACAAAGCATTTGCTCACCTGGGAAAGCTCTTTTCCTGACACCCTAAATACACAGGCCTGACTCTTAGTGCTTTTCTCAGTGCAGGCTGGCTCCTTCATGTTGTTGAAGTCTTGCTTGGGAGGGAAAAACAATTTAATGTGATGTGCTTAACACAGTGTTGCAATGAGAAAATTCAGTATAAGTGTTTGTTGTTAGGAATGGTATAATAAGATCTTAAAGACATTCCTGCCTTGATTGAGATTTCACGGCTCCATATCATTTTGCCAGGGATGATAAAGACTCAAATATTAAGATAGCCCCTCCATTGCCAGCTCTTGCTCTGTAACTTCCCTCAGTTCAGTTCAGTTCAGTTCAGTTGCTCAGTGATGTTCAACTCTTTGTGACCCCATGAATCGCAGCACGCCAGGCCTCCCTGTCCATCACCATCTCCTGGGGTTCACTCAGACTCATGTCCATCAAGTCAGTGATGCCATCCAGCCATCTCATCCTCTGTCGTCCCCTTCTCCTCCTGCCCCCAATCCCTCCCAGCATTACAGTCTTTTCCAATGAGTCAACTCTTCGCATGAGGTGGCCAAAGTACTGGAGTTTCAGCTTTAGCATCAGTCCTTCCAAAGAACACCCAGGGCTGGTCTCCTTTAGAATGGACTGGTTGGATCTCCTTGCAGTCCCTAGGGCACGCAATAAAGCCCAGTAGACCAGAGGTTTGCTCAGAATTTGGGGCTGATTCAGCCTGGTTCTTGGGCAGAAGACTGGCTCCATGTGTGCTCTGCTGCCTGGGGCTTGTGAGACCAAGAAAGGCCTTCTCTTGAGACTGGAACAGGGCCCAGAAATATGTGAACATTTGGGTGTGTTGGGCTGGCATGAGTGACTGATGACCCCCAAAGACAACCCACTTCCCTCCTCAGGGTACAGTGGCTTCTATTTACAAGAAGGCAATGAACCCCTAAGAGAAGAGACACCCAGCAAATATCTGGTGGAAAGCATCCAGCCAGGTTCCTAAAGTGCAGATATTGGGTGCTTCATCCTACCATATGCAGGTTCCCAAGAGGTACCCCAGGAGGCCAGCAACACTATATTTGTACCCCCAGCACTTCCACTGAACCACCAAGATGCTTCTTGGCCCTGAGGGGCTAGCCCCTTCCTTCTGAGGAGTGAGATAGTGTGATGGGTGGATACAGAGCAGGGGTATATATACAACAGTAAACCACCACTCAGTGTCTGTAGGCTCCAAGGAGAGGAGCTTTCATTTTGATTTTCTTCCACTGCTCTTGAAGTCTAGCCAGGACCCAACCTCATGCCTCTGTACACAAGTCTGAGTTTCAGATATCTAAAGTTGAGAACCTCCTACAATATTGTGCTTGGAAAGTGGAAAGGAGGGACTTTGCTGGAGATCCAGTAGTTAGGACTCCACACTTCGTTGCAGGTGGTATGGGTTCAGACCTTGTCATGGAACTAACATCTCACATGCCACATGGTGAGGCCAAAAAAAATAAATAAAAATAAACTCAAGTAAGCATCTAACAAATAAGTGGAAGGGATAAGTAGAGAGGTCAACAGACACATTTTCTCACTGGCAGTAAAATTCTCTGAGAGGATGCCAAGGGCAATATAAACCCAGCCCGACCAAGAAATCAAAGCATCATTTAAAAAGCAAACAAGCTTCATGGGCAAGGACTTCTACTCCCTTGTTAAAGGCAACTTTAGGACTAGAGAAAACAAACAGCAGTGGAGGAGGGTTATTAAATGCAAACTTGTGTGTGCTGTACAGAAATATTTTCTACTTGATCACTCGGTCTGTCTCTCTCTCTCTCCCCTTCTTGATATTCTGTATAAGGATCAATGGAGGAACTTGTTAAAATTGCAAATACTTGCATTCCTCCAAACCCTGAGGTTCTGCTTCAGCGGGTCTGGTATGAAACATTCCAGGTGATTCTAATATGCATGGCCCTAGGAGGAAATTCTGACAATCATTGATGATTGTTTCTGAGCTCCCAAAGTGAAGACAGCTTTAATCCACTCTTGGACACTCTAACGAGTAGGACCCTCATACTTCTTTTGATTTCCTGCAGTGCCTCTCTCTACAAACTTTTATTAGGTGCATAGCAGTTCTCTAATAAAAAAAAATAATTATTTTTGTTATACAGCATCATGTTATATGATGCTGACTCTAAACATGTTGAATCCAATGCCTTTTGCATGTGGCAATCTAGTTTTCCCAACTAGGCTTCCCTGGTGGCTCAAATGGTAGAGAATCTGCCTGCAATGCAAGAGACCTGATTTCAGTCTCTGGGTTGAGAAGATCCCATGGAGAAGGGAATGGCAACCTGCTCCAGTATTCTTGCCTGGAGAATTCTATGAACAGAGGAGCCTGATGGGCTACGGTCTTTAGAGCTGCAAAAAACCAGACACAACTGAAGCAACTTAGCAGCAGCAGCATGCCAATACTATCCTGTTTCGAAGGCTGTTGCTTTTAGTATTGTTTGAAATCAAGAAGCATGATGCCTCCAGCTTTGTTCTTTGTCAGGCTTGCTTTGGTTATTTGGAATCTTTCTTGGTTCTATACAAACGTTAGGAGTATTTGTTCTATTTCTGTGAACAATGCCATTGGAATTTTGTTAGGGATTGTATTAAAGCTCAAGGTGGCTTTGGGTAGTATTAACAATATTAGTTAATATGGGCATATTAGCAATATTAGTTCTTCTAATCCGTGAGCATGGAATATCCTTCCATTTATTTGTAGCATCTTCAGTTTCTTTCATCAGTATCTTCTAGTTTTCGGGATACAGGTCTTTCACCATCAAGGGGAATTCTCGAGTTCCCTTGCTTCATCCTTGTTTCTCTGCCTCTTCATTCTCTTTCTCTGTTAAGAATTCTTTCTCCTTGACCTTTCTTCCTTTTGTAATCCTTTCGCTAATTGTAAAGAGCTCTTCAAGCAAAGCCAGAAACTGCTAAACCAAGATAAGAAGCCTTCTCTTCCTTGCCAAGAGCTCACTCATTCATTCACCCATTCATTTGTTAATTCCACAAATAATGGTTGAGTGCCTACTTTATGCCAGACTTGTCCTTAAAATGAGAGGTACAGAGGTGAAGAAGACAGGCAAGGTGACTGCTCTCATGAAACTGATAATTGTAGTGCAAGAAAATAGACAGAAGAGGGAATAAGAGCTGAGGAAAGAAAGAAAATCAGAGTTGTAACTGCTAAGAAGAGAATTAAAGTGAGATGGTGGATGGTGTGACCAGAGGACTCCAGACTGGGTGGTTAGGGAAGAGTCATCTCAGATTAAACATCTGAGAAGCATCTCAACATCAAGCAATCATTATGCTAATATCAGAAAGATGTGTGTTCAGCCAACAGGGACTATGTGCTCACGGAGTTTAAGATGAGACCAAATGAAACACAATTAAATGTATAACTTTGTGCCTCCACTAAGTACATTTTCAAAAAATCTTATTTCTCTTTTTCATATCTCCATTAAAATGGACTATTCAGAATCATAGCCAACTGTGGAGAAATGGAGCTTAGCGAGTAAGAGAGCCTACTGAGAAATGTTAGCCACTGAACAGAATATCAGTTCTGATAGATTTTCTTTCCACAGTAATTTATTTGCCACCCTTCTGAGGTGGGAATCCTGCCTTTTCTTATTCTCAGAGGAGAAAAGAAGAACAAACCCAAGCCCAACCCAAAACATCCCATCTCACTCCAAACAGCTCCAGCCATGAAAGAAGAGATTGCCATCAGGGTAAGAGGTCATTAAATTCTGTAGTGACTGGAGCAAAGGAACAGAGAAGAGGTGAAGTTTTTGGTAAGAATGCTCCAGGAACTACACCCGTCCTCCTTTATTGTTTAGAGCAAACTTGCAATAGAATACTTAAGATAGACGTTATAAATTGTTTGACCAATACACCAGCTGTGGACTGGATTGTCATTCCCAAATTCATGTGAAGTCCCAAACCCCTCATGTGACTGAATTGGAGATACGGGCCTTCAAGGTGGTGATTGAGGTTAAAGGGGGTCATAAGAGTGGAGCCCTGATTCCATGGGCCTGGTGCCCTTACAAGCAGAGGAAGAAACACCAGAGCTCTCTCTCTGCCGCTTGAGGACTCAAGGAGAAGGCAGCCATCTGTAAGTCGAGAAGAAAAGCACTCGCCAGGACCGGACCGTGCTTGCTCCTTGACCTTGGACTTCCAGCCTCTAGAACTCTAAGAAAATAAATTTCTGTTGTTTAAGTGTCCTAGTCCATGGTATTGGGCTGGCAAAAACAGTTTGTTCAGGTTTTTCCGTTATGGAAATATTTTGTGATGCTGCCTGGGCAGACTAAGACATCACTCATCTCCCACTGGTACAGAGATGGTGCAGTAAGAGGAGTGGAGGAACATGATTCCCCCACCCTGGTCCAGGGCTGGAAAAGTACCGAAGGAGATCACAGTGCCTCAAATTCAAAAATATATAGATCGTTTTCATTACTTGTAACTAATGTAGTATTTAAAGTGAAAGTTCAATAATTAAAATTTTTTTCATTTACAGCAAGCTATTTGAAATGTTTGTTGAATGAATAAATGAATCTATGAAAATGATATCATAATATGACCCCACAATAGATAAGACCTGTACGTTTACATTTTTCTGCCAGTATTAAGGTCAGCTTTATGTTGGACCAAGACTGGACCTGTATTAAGCAGGTGTGTATCAAGAGCAGAGCCGAGTGTTGGGGTGCAGGATGACTTTAGGGGACCTCAAGCACTTTTGACTTGGTGGGCTCCTCCTTCATGAAAAAAATTTAAAATTATATTTTATGATGACATTCTTCTGATTTTAGAAGAAATGAACATGAAAACATTTTTTGTGAGCTGGTTAAAGTATCGTGCGCCCTGACAGAGGTTCCTTCTCTGCATCTGGAGTCTTGAGTCCTGTTTCCGTCACTTCTTAGCTGTGAGATTTGGGAACAAGCCCTTCACATCCTTATCTATAAAAATGAGAAGTATGGAGAAAAATCTTCTCTGTTAGCAGGAAACTTGTTTGATGGAGGGGTTCTTGGATAAAGGTCTCAGAATGGGGTACCCTGGAGGGGTCATGCTGCCTCGTGAGGAGTGTGAAGTGAGCTGGAGCGAAAGACAGAAGACTCTGCCCCTCCTCCACCAGGCCTGGCCAAGGAACTCTGGGCTCAAGGACAGAAACGTTAAAGCCAGAGTCTTCGGAAGAGGCTTATCTTCATCTAATTAGGTCATCCTCAACAATATTCCCATTTCCCTTAATGCTTCCTGAGCACTGAATCTATGTTGGGGGAGAGAAGGGTCCTGCCTCGAGTTATGTGGGAGGCTCTTGGCCCAGTGCCTGAGAGCTCTCAGTACACACTACCCTCTGATGTGAGCAGCCCAAGGCAGGCATGAAAACATGGTTCTGGCCTCATTTACAGCATCAGTACTATGTTTAGCTAATAAGCTAACTGGCCAGATGATTGTCCAGAGCAGAGCTTCTCAACTCAGTTGGCAGTGATCTTGTCTCTCCCTTCTGCCCAAAAGACATTTGGCAAAGTCTGGAGACAAAATTGGTTGTCACAGCTGCCGGGGGAGGGTACTATGGGCATCCCACAGCCCAAGGGACTCTCTAGAGTCTTCTCCAACATCACAGTTCAAAAGCATCAACTCTTCAGCGCTCAGCCTTCTTTATGGTCCAACTCTCATATCCACACATGACTACTGGCAAAACCAAAGCTTAGACTAGATGGACCTTTGTCTGCAAAGTAATATCACTGCTTTTTAATATGTTGTCTAGGCTTGTTATAGCTTTTCTTCCAAGGAGCAAGAGTCTTTTAATTTCATGGCTGCAGTCACCATCTGCAGTGATTTTGGAGCCCACCAAAATAAAGTCTGTCACTGTTTCCACTGTCTTCCCATCTATTTGCCATGAAGTGATGGGACCAGATGCCATGATCTTAGTTTTTTGAATGTTGAGTTTTAAGCCTGCTCTTTCACTGTCCTCTTTCATCAGGAGGCTCTTTAGTTCTTCTTTGCTTTCTGCCATAAGGGTGGTGTCATCTGCATATTTGAGGTTATTGATATTTCTCCTGGAAATCCTGATTCTAGCTTATGAGTCATCCAGCCCAGCATTTTGCATCATGCATAAAAGTTAAATAAGCAGGGTGACAATATACAGCCTTGACATACTACTTTCCCAATTTGGAACCTGACCATTGTTCCATGTCTGGTTCTAACTGTTGTTTCTTGACCTGTATACAGATTTCTCAGGAGGCAAGTAAGGCTCTAGGTCTGGCTCTGGGTGAGTGATCACCCATTGTGGTCATCTGGGTTATAATTCTTTTTTGTATAGTTATTCTGTATATTCTTGCCACCTCTTCTTAATATCTTCTGCTTCTGTTGGGTCCATACCACTTCTGTCCTTTATTGTGCCCATCTTGGCATGAAATTTTCCCTCTAATTTTCTTGAAGAGATCTCTAGTCTTTCCTGTCCTATTGTTTTCATCTATTTCTTTGTATTGATTACTTAGGAAGGCTTTCTTATTTCTCATTGCTATTCTTTAGAACTCTGCATTCAGATGGGTATATCTTTCCTTTTCTCCTTTGTTATAATTCTTTTTTGTATAGTTATTCTGTATATTCTTGCCACCTCTTCTTAATATCTTCTGCTTCTGTTGGGTCCATACCACTTCTGTCCTTTATTGTGCCCATCTTGGCATGAAATTTTCCCTCTAATTTTCTTGAAGAGATCTCTAGTCTTTCCTGTCCTATTGTTTTCATCTATTTCTTTGTATTGATTACTTAGGAAGGCTTTCTTATTTCTCATTGCTATTCTTTAGAACTCTGCATTCAGATGGGTATATCTTTCCTTTTCTCCTTTGTCTTTCGTTTTTTTTCTTTTCTCTGCTATTTGTAAGGCCTCCTCAGACAACCATTTTGCCCTTTTGCATTTCTTTTTCTTGGAGATGGTCTTGACCCCTGCCTCCTGTACAATGTCAGGAACTTCCATCTGTAGTTCTTCAGGCACTGTCTGTCAGATAGATCTAATTCCTTGAATCTATTCCTTACTTCCACTGTATAATCGTAAGGGTTTGATTTAGATCATACCTGAATGGTCTAGTGGTTTACCCTTCTTTCTTCAATTTAAGTCTGAATTTTGCAATAAGGAGTTCATGATCTGAGCCACATTCAGCTCCCAGTCTTGTTTTTGCTGACTGTATAGAGCTTCTCCATCTTTGGCTGCAAAGAATATAATCAGTCTTATTTTGGTATTGACCATCTGGTGATGTCCATGTGTAGAGTCATCTCTTGTGTTGTTCGAAGAGGATGTTTGCTATGACCAGTGCGTTCTCTTGGCAAAACTCTGTTAGCCTTTGCCCTGCTTCATTTTGTACTCCAAGGCCAAACTTGTCTGTTACTCCAGGTATCTCTTGACTTCCTGCTTTTGCATTCCAGTCCCCTATCATGAAAAAAACCATCTTTTTTTGGTGTTAGTTCTAGAAGTTCTTGTAGGTCTCAATAGTACTTCATGGCTGCATTTAGGCCACTGAGATTTCTATCTAGAGCTAAGCTACCACTGTCCCCTGCTGGAGACGTTTGGAACTGCCGCTTTAGGTGCTGAGACTAAGTAATTCAACAGAGGTCTTGTGCCAGGTGATCACACCAGGACTCCCTCCCTTTACTGGAACTCTCTTCGCTCCTCCCTTGGGCTGGCATCTCAGCCTGGGTTTTCTCAGAAAACAGAGCCTGAGCCCAGATCTGCATGGAGGTAGTTTTTTTGGAAAGTGATCCTTCGGAACCTCAAGGAAAGACAAGGGGGTGGTTGTGAGATGAGAGAATTTATGCTTGCTTGTCATTGCCCGCCCTGGTCCTGGGTGCAGGGCTCCTGAGACTCTTGAAATATCCTGGGAGACAGCAGGGTTTTCTGTTCTGAGGAGGGGACTCTGGGATCCACTTCAGCATAGTCAGGGGTTGGCTGGGAGGAGCAGGGATAGGGCGGGCAGCACAAGATTGGCCATAGCGGCTATGAAAGCTGGGCCGTGAGTACCAGGGTGGTTTATTACTCACCTTCTTGATTTTTCCCTATGTTTGAAATTGCTCATAATAATTTAAAAATCCTTTTGGGGATAAAGATAGTCATCCAGGCTAGATTTATGTGTCTGGTGGTAGGGAAGATGGAGGAGGGTGTATGAAGGCTGACATCAACACTGGTGAATGGCAAGAGCCTCAGATGCCCCCAGATGCTTTCCTGAAGCATTGCTGTGTGCAGACAGTGCATATCAGGAGCAAGATAAGTTTCCGTTAAGGAAACTAGACACCTTGCACTAATACCTGCTGGTTCCAGACTTTTCCAGGGCAGGACTTGTCACTCATGGTGAGATCTTGTCGTCTCTGAGAAGTGAATCCTAGTGATCATTTCACCAGCAAGTTCTCTGTAGTTCATTTTAAAAAGAAACAGAGAATCAGACCTGAAATATGTCTTTAAAGGGATGGGGAGCGCCACGCTGGAAGCTGGCTGGTTGTCTGAAGTCAGTGCCAGAGCCCCAGGGCGGCTGTCAGCCCAGAGGAGTGTTTAAGTGGGATTATCTGAGCTCCTTGCTGCTGCAGGGATGGATGTTTTCGAAGTGGAACCTGTTCTCCTCACAGTGATCAGGCAAGTCTCCGAGTAAAATCGTGGTCACAAAGAACATCACCAGGCCCCTAATGAGAAGCTGTTGACAGAAAAATCACTCTGACATTCATCAAGACACCAATAAATGTCAAGGGAGGGATTAGAGACACCACAGCTCATAAATTCTTTCTCCAGGGGCCTCTAGAGCAGAGTTTGGGGATGAAACTCTTGCATTGCCTTTCTCCTGAATGGTGCTAAGGAAACTTCCAGAAATCTTGGAACATTTATTGGGCAGTTCACCCTGATGGTCTGGAGGGGATGTCACTAGGAGGGGCACCCCAACTTTCGGTCAGAGCATCCTGTGTTGGGTACCAAGACTGGCTAGGTCTGTATCTCTTTAGTCATTTAGACCTTGTCTGTGTGATGTCACAGTTTGTAAGGTAGTTGGGTGCTGAGACCCCTCCTGACTTGAAATGCTAAAGCTTCACATAGACAGATCCATCTGTTCATGAATAAGTCAGAATTTTTTCCCCCTCTTGATTCCTATAGTACTTACTGCCTGTGGTGTTCATTTGGCCACCGGCCTGGTGGCCTCATTGTAAGATGTGTTCTGTGGCTAAATCCTGTTTCTACCTTTTTTGTGAGGGGACGGGGTGTTCTTTACCTCTTGCCAACTAACCATAAGTTTTTTCTCTGTTTTATCACCAGAAATGTAAGCATTTGGAAGCCAAAACACGTGTCAGCTGTGCCTTAAAGAAAGAAAATGGACTTTTCTGAATCCCCTGGATCTGATTTCATCTAATGTGACTCCTGAATACTTACCTACACAGAAACTCTATAAAGCTTTCCTGGACATACAGAGAAAACATGGATTTAATTCACATTCTGTTCAACTGCTTAACTTTGCAAAACTGATTTACAAAATATGGTCTGATAATTTTTAAGAAATTTCTCTTGTCTCTATCTTGAGCTTGGAGGGCACTGGGGGACACTGTGCCCTGGCTACATTGAACTGGACCCGGCAAATCTCATGGGAGATCTGCTCCATGCTGGGCAACGTCCAGGCTCTGAGAAATAAATGAAAAACACGACTGATGTGGCCTGCAGTGTTGGCGCACAGGGGGCATGATACACTAGACTGTGAGTTAAAATAATAATTCAGCGAGCTTCCTGTACAACAAAGTATCTACAAAGTGATGGGATGTCGCCATGTCGCCTTTACCTAAAAGCCTGTACAAGGGGTGGAACCCCTGGATTTCAGACTCAATCCTGCCCCCTACTGGCTGTGTGTTTTAGTTTCTTTTCTGTAGAATAAGGTTCATAAAGCCTAGTGCACAGAGATTTTGTGAGGATTTATGTATTAACACGGAGAAAGCAATGGCACCCCACTCCAGTACTCTTGTTTGGAAAATCCCATGGATGGAGAAGTCTGGAAGGCTGCAGTCCATGGGGTCGCTGAGGGTCGAACATGACTGAGCGACTTCACTTTCACTTTTCACTTTCATGCATTGGAGAAGGAAATGGCAACCCACTCCAGTGTTCTTGCCTGGAGAATCTCAGGGACGGGGGAGCCTGGTGGGCTGCCGTCTATGGGGTCGCACAGAGTCGGACACGACTGAAGTGACTTAGCAGTAGCAGCAGCATCTATTAACATCCATAAAATGCTTCAAATGGTGCCTGGCACAGAGCAATCACTACATCAGTCAAAAAGCACTGGTAAGCTTTAAATCACAGGACACTTTGACCCATACATCCCCCCACCTCTTTCTAATTTTTAAAGTGGTAAGTACCACCTCAATACAAAATTTGTTAAGGTATATATTGAAAACATAGAACATAGAAGCAAGAGACTTCTTAAATGTGTAGACAAATAACCTGCAAATTGGTTTTTGGGTCAAAGCTGAGACATCATTATAAAATCAATGAGGACTTCAGGGTACATCCATGGTGGGAACAGAAACCCCACAACGCTGGACTCACCCAGCCCGTAGTCTTCCTCCCTGCCTTGCCTGTGGCAACAGCCATCTCCCTCTTCCCCAGGGAGCCAGAGAGGGCCAGGCCATCCCACCAAGATACCCTACAGGTCCAGGATAGCCTGCCAGTTTCTCAGGGGGCCTCTGTGTGGAACCTGAAAGATACATTTGGAGTTCCAGACTATGAAAGAAAACCCTTGCATGACTGAAATTTCACAAATTTATTAATGGTACAGGTCAACTTCAACCAACCCTGGCCTCTTGATGACTGCAAGGAAAGAATACTCATTCATTAATCAAATATTTAAAAACAATTTAAAACCTTAGTGCAGTGGGTTTGCATAAAGTAGAGAGGAAAGGGGGACCCCTAGACAAAACTAAGCTTCCCTGGTGGATTAGTCGGTAAAGAATCTGCCTGCAATGGAGGAGACCCAGGTTCTATCCCTGGGTTGGGAAGATCCCCTGAAGTGGGAAATGGCAATCCACTCCAGTAGTCTTCCCTGGGGAAATCTCACGGACACGGAAGAGAGGAGGCTGGCATGCCATAGTCCATGAGGTTGCAAGAGTCAGACACGACTCAGTGACTATAGCACCACCAGACAAAACTGGGGTGATTGCCAATTTCGATAGAGCTCTGCCCACCGTGCTGGCCTGACACCTTTAAAAGGTTCAGGTGTGGCTCCCAGGAACGGAGGATCTGTGATGGAGTTCTTGTTCTCCAGGGTAATCAGGTGTTTTCACTCTTCACCACTTCCAGGGAAAAATCCAGCTTCTCCATTTGTAGAAGAGCGTTTTCTTTGGGCAAAGCTACCTGTTTTCCGGTCTTGTTTCAAGTTCCCAATCCAGTGCTGCAGAAGCCACAATGTCACAACCAGGAGGACAAAAGGGTCCACGCAGCATTTTTTCAGAAGGGGACCTGGGCGCTCAGAGGCCCCGTCACCCGCACCATCACACAGCTGGTTCGTGGCAAACCTGGGACCTGAACTTGCTGTTCTTCGAGGTCAAACCTGTGCTTTCTTCGGAATTCCCTTGGTAAGCAAAGCTGTGTTGCTGAGCCTTGGCAGTTTCTGATTCGTTTCCTTTGAGTGCGTTGGTCGTCTGTCTCTTGACTGGAACAGCGATCTATGGGGGGAGAAAAGAACACGTATGGTGTCAGGGGCAGGGGATCCACAGTCAGCTAGATGCTGGTTCGACTGTGGCGACTGCCTTCACTTCTCTGACCTTCACCTACCAGGGCGGCCCAGAGAGCTTCTTCCTAGGTTAGCCTGGCTCAGCACATCTGGTGGGTCTCCGCACAGTCGCTGCGGGGAAACTACGTATCCGCGCTGTTTTCTCGGGGGCTCAGCCTGGGCGGGAGCAGATGCCCCTTTCACTGCTTTTCCAGCCCCGTCGCCTCCCGGCGCGGGGACCACTGAGCTCAGAGAAGCTCCCTGAGCAGGGATGGTGCAGAAGGAAAGGTGAACACACGCCTTCCAAAAGCGGTCGTCGTGTGCCAACCAGAGAGCTTTCATTCGCTGTCCCGGTGGACGGAAGTAGAGATGCAAATTAACCCCCAATTTATATCTGCCTTGGGGATGAATTATGTGACACTGGTAGTTGGGTAGCAGGTTTTATTCCAGAATTATTTTCCGCTCTGACGATTATTAGGATTTATAGCGCGTCCCCCGAGGGCACTTCAGCGCACAGGCTGGGAAGCCAGCCTGGAGGCCTGAGAATTTCCTGGTTGGAAGCTATGGTGCACGTACAGAAACTGGAAAGGTAGCTTTTGGTTTTCACTGGGACGAGGGAGGTTTTGCTCTTTTCAATGTGGGGTCTGAGGTGGCCGCACAATGACCCCCACGGCGGGCAACTCGAAAGGGCCCCGCGGGCGGCGTTATTAGTGAGCAGATCATAACGGCCAGTCCTTCACAGCCTGGTCTGGAATATTAGCCCGTTGTTCGTCAGATTCCTAGTAAAACAACAAAACGGCTCTGGTGGTTTGCCAATACTAAAATCCCACGTCGCCGGTGAACTTGCAAAGTCCTCCAGCAGGGGGCGCGCTTGGTTCAGCTCTGGGTTCTGAAAGGCTGCCCGGAGGCAGTTAGGTCTGCAGGCCTGCCTCACTGCAGCCCAGGTTCCCTCACAAGGTGGGCAGGCTGGGGAGGGCACCCACGGCTTTATCAGCAGATAGAGCCTGGGGCACTCACTCTACCCCGTCTCCACCGGGGGAGTCACTCTACCCCATTTCCACCACTCATCTGCAAGCTGGAGGTGACGGTGGCCCTGCTCAGCGGGAATGAGGACGTATGGGGGTCTGGCTCTGATTATCTCTGTTCTTCTGAGGTACGTTCTTAGCAACAAGCTTCTCCTTTCCAAGAGAACACTCTTGTCACCTTTCTGCACTCTGGCAAGAAAAAAAAAAAATCCAGTCTCAACAGAAACCCACTAGGAGGCTGCCCTTCCAGGGGCTGCTTGCCCCACTGGCTTAGAATGAGAACCAGTCGGTGGAGCCTCAAGGTTCTGTTTTTCATACTAATTACACTTACGGCCACTCAACTGGTAGGTTAAAAAAAAAAAAATCAGCCCCAGGCATGACCAGAGGTCTAGGCCATTTCTGGAGCCTAAATGGACCAGAAGCCAGAAAGTAAGGTGTTCAGGTCCTAAACCATCTCTGGGGAACTCAAACACTTGGGGCCAGCCTGGATCCTTTACAGGAAGCTGAGCAGAGCTTGGGAATGCTTCCCCAGCAGATGATTCTTTGTGGGCACAACGTGTGTTCTGTGTCCCTCCTCCTCTTCTGCAGTGCTTGAATTCTCAGTCCGGGGTCCAGGCTCCCAGCACCGGGACCTTCATTACAGAAGCACCAGGCACCTGCTAGATGTCCATCAGCACAGGCTTCAAAGAGAGAGCTGACGGGTTTTCTTCTCTCAAGCAGCTTATAGTTTGGTTGGGAAGATAAAATGATCAGTCTCACTAAATAGGTAATCTTTCAAAGACCCCAAAGATTATCCCAAAGCTACAGGTGTGATTGTTTTTCAAAAGAACCAAGATTTTCAGAGTGAAGGGTATCTTGTGGAGATTTGAAATGCTTCACCTGATGAAGGCAAACAGCAACACGTCCACCTCGGGGGTACTTTCCGGTAAGAGTCAGGCTGAAATCCTTCCTGCCTGCCACCTTCTCCCCTGTGGGGCCTCACCTAAGGCCCCAGAAGGAGCATCACGGGTGGGCTTTCTCACACAGCCAGCTCAGCTGAGGCGCACGGCCCTTCTGCTGACATTGGTGCCCGACTCTCCAGGTCACCCCTTCCCCGAGGAGTCGTGGCTCCTAACACAGACCGTGTGCACTGAGACCATCACTAAGGCTGGAAAAGCAGACTGACAGCTACAGTCGCAAGGCAGCAGCGGTGGTTGGTGGTTGGAAGGCTGGGTGTGGAGTGGTGGGGTCCTGAGCACTGCTCACTGGGCTCACGGCCCCCAGTTCCTCTGATGAGGCTGCTCAGTGTGACCAGATGGGCTTCCTCTTCTGGAGGAAGGCCTTGACCCCCTCCTGGCCATCCGGCAGGCCCAGGTTGTCCACCATGGTCTGGGGGTGAGGTGGTAGGCAGTCCTGAGGTCCTGGGCCAGCTGCCGGTAGAAGGCGGCTTTGCCCAGTGACAGCACCGGCCGGCTCAGTGAGGCCACCTTCCTCGCGATCCTCATGGTCTCCTCCTCCAGCCGCTCCTCTGGCACCACCCGGCTCAGCAGCCCGTGAAGCAGGGCCTCTTGGGCTGAGATGGGCTCCCCAGTGAAGAGCATCTCTAAGGCCACCTGCGGGGAGATGGGGCTGTTACCAAGTAGTCCTGCAACCTGGGCCCCCCTGCTCCTGCTCACTCTCCTGACAGCCTCGGCCCAGTCACCTCCTCCTCAGACACTGTGTCGCCCATCATCCCTAAGGTCCTCCGTCCCCAGACTCTGGCAGGGATGGCATCTGCAAGTGCCCAGGAGAGGGGGACCCTGCCCATCTCCTTCTGGTCACATGTCATTGCAAATCAGAGCCCAGCACCATCCCTCTCAGGCTGCATCTCTCTCCTCTGCACTTTCACACTTACTATATATTTTACACTTGTTTATTGTACTGTCTCCTTTGTTGGCATGTGAACCTCTCTAGGTCAGAGACTTCTTTTTTCACTGCACCAGAAGAGTACCTTGTACATAGTAGACAGCTTATAGGATATTTACTGGTGAGTGTTTTTTTCCCCCCGACTCTGCTAGGTCTTAGTTGCGGCATACCGGGTTTAGTTCCCTGACCAGTAATCTAAGCCAGGCCCCCTGTATTGGGAGCTTGAAGTCTTACCCACTGGACCACCAGGGAAGTCTCTTGGTGAGTGAAGTAAGGAAGAGATGGATAGGGCAAACAGAGAGTACAGACAGGCGATGCTACAGTCCTTCAGAGGCCAGGTCAGAAGGGGACACAGCTTCCACGGAGACCCCCCATTCCCCTACTCTGGTGATTTGCACACGGCCTGGGTAGCTGGGCTGTCACTTAACACTCTCCAGCCTGCAGGTTCTGATTAACCAGACGATTAGAGCTCAGATTCCCCAGATACACAGAGCTCCTGTGCATAAACACGGCAAGCGAGAGTTCCCGCACGGAGACGTGGCTGGTCTGGGAAGCGGGGGCTCTGGTCTTTCACAGTGCTCTCGGGGCCCATGGTACCCACTCAATATTTGATGGGCTGGGAGAGGCCAGCTCTGGGGGAGGGAGCAGCCGCACCAAGAAGGTTGTTTATAAGGTGCAATGAAGATGCATGTTGAAGTCACGCCGGGGGCGGGGGCACTTTGCACGTGGGGGAAATGATTCACGCCCAGATTCAGTCTTGTTTGGTTCAGTCTGGTTGGCACAGGAGAGCTCCTCGCCAAGGTTGCTGGTCCGGTGGACAAAAGGCGGCAGCCGCTTCAGAGCCGGGCAGTTCCCCACGGTGACCAGCAGAGGGCACTGGCGAAACACGCCTGCTGCCGCAGCCAGTGAAAGGGGCGGAGCTTCCGGGCTGGGCCGCTGTGCAAAGGCACCCGCTGGGTTTGAGAAGGTTTTGCTTCCCTGCGGATGTGCATGGGGATGCGCCCCGTCACCGGTATAGTCAGTCGGTGGCCGCTGTAACAATATGTCCCCGAGGGTTGCAGGCAAGCATCGACCACGCAGGTGTGTCTGGGTCAGGTTTAGATTTCTGTGACTCCACGTCTCAGGTGAGGTTTAAGCCACTTGGTTCGGTTCCCTGGGAATTAAAGGCCTGTTTTTGTCACATTTTCCCTCCTTTCTTCTGAAAAACGAATTTAAAGGTTGACACATATGATCAACCTGTAAGTTTCTAGGACTCAATTGCAAGCCTTGATTTTAAGAGATTTTAAGTCTTGTTTTGAGAAAGAATAGTCTTAGCTTGGAGAAGGAAAGGGCAACCCACTCTAGTATTCTGGCTTTGAGAAGTCCCATGGACAGAGGAGCCTGGCAGGCTACAGCCCATGGAGTCGGTAAAAGAGTTTGTTATGACTGGATAACTAAACAGCAGCAGATTCTTATCTGGACAGTAAGGGCTGATTTAAAGATTTCAAAGGCCTCAACATAGAACCTTCCAGAATGTCAGGGGTTGAAACTGAGCAGTGGCAGGTTGGCCAAGCAGACAGCCACCACCTCTAATGTGCAAAAGGCCTGGAGATGAGATTTGATTGGCAATTATAACAACTGTAAAACTGTTCATAAGCTCTGACAATATCTTTGTGATGTGTTTTAATTTAAGGTCCTGGCGCTGACTAGGGACTTAAGTATTATTGAATATATAACATTTAAGGTAAATGTGTATCCTGGTGGGATCTAGACACCCCTGACTCTGAGGATACTGGAGCAAGCTGTTGTGTTCTGAGGGTCACCTTCTCTCACGTGCAGCACACATCCAGCTGGTTTTCATGGTGTGGGTGTTTGTAGGTGCCTGTGATCAGAATTTTCTAACAGACATGTTTCTGTAAAAGCTAACAAGGAGGCGCATGGAAGGCAAGCGTGTGCCCCTGAACTCGGTCCCTTGGCCTGATTTCCCTTGGGTCTCATTTCCTTTGTGCCTCAGGCTATGAGGAACTGCTGATTTTCCTAGTTGATGCTAAAATGGATAATATATTCTAGAAAGCAGTTTAGGTTCCCCACCTGCTATGGATCTCATGCATGCATGCTAAGTCAATTCAGTCATGTCTGACTCTGCGATCCCATGGACTATAGCCTGCCAGGCTCCTCTGTCCATGGGATTCTCCAGGAAAGAATACTGGAGTGGGTTGCCGTGCCCTCCTCTAGGGGATTTTTCCTGACCCAAGGATCAAACCGAGGATCTCTTACCTCTCCTGCACTGGCAGGCAGATTCTTTAAAACTAGTGCTACCTGGGAAGCCCTATGAATCTGACCCTCCTTTAAAAACAGATTTTCAATTGAGAATAAGGATGTATTTTTCTAGAATGAGGAAACCACCAGTTTTTACTTGAGATATTCAGTAAACACTCTTACAATGTTATAAGAAGGAGGAAACCTTTGTGAAGAAAGTGGACTTCACACAGGTCAACGATGGCAGAACAGCTCTGGGCACGTTCAACACACCATGTGCAGGACGTTCCTGCAGCCACTACAAAAGTGACACACTCAATGTATCAGCTCCTTTCAGAGCATTCTGGAGCGAGACAGACTGTCAGCACACAGGAGCCAGTGACACAGTGTCCTAGCCTCTTGTACTGGCATATGTCACCGTGCTATTACAGCTCACAGGCAGCCTTTCTGTGCAATGAAACTGTATCTCAATTGCATTTCACATGGGTGCAAAAGACGTTTGCCTTTATGAAAACAAAGCAAATCTGGAAACTTAACCAGCTGTACTGAGGGGCAGGCAAGAGTGAAAAACAGTGATTTACAAACTGACAGCTACAGGGATAACCTGTAACAAGACATTAGTACATTAGCCAGCTCTGCTTTGGGTAGGATGTCCTGACTCACAGTGTACTTTCAACAACAAAATTCTGGAACTGACCCTCACAGGCACTTGAGGATCGCAGCTGGGGGAGGGGTAGGGGGAAGGTACAGGGAGTTGTTACCTTTCTCGGCACTGCTCTCCCCAAGGCCACTGCGGGGGTGGAGCAGAAGAGCCCTATGTTCACGCCCGGTGTGGCAAAGGAAGACTTGTCACTTGCCACGGCAATGTCACAGCTGGCAACCAGCTGACACCCAGCTGCAGTGGCCAGGCCATTCACCATGGCGATGACAGGCACTGGTAGCTCTGGATCAGCATCATGACCTGAGGAGCAAACACACCTGCTTCACTTCCATCCAAGAGTGAGGTGGGTGTCAAAGCTTGTGATTTTATGTGATTTTACTGTTCAGAGCCCATTTCAAATCCATAAGTGTATCAGATTCTATGACCAAGGAGAATAAGTTGCATGAAATCTCAACTGTGGATCAGACTGTATGATTTGGTCTCCTTGAGATCCAGGAGGAAGGAACCAGGACTCCAAGGCTCACCAGGCAAGTGACTCCCTAAGGCCATCAGACCCAAGAGAGTGGGGCCGTGGGGTCTGAGCAGCTTCTGTCCGACTCCAGGCCCCTAGTCTGACCCGGAGCGTGACTTCACCGAGGGTGCTGGCCCCTGGACCACTCTGCTCACAACCCCGCTAGAGAAGAGGGGTGAGTGACTGTGGGAAGCAAGTAACTCTGTCCCAACGATGGCGGTGTGGAGCTCTCATGTTAAAAGCTGGGAGGCAACTTCCTTACTGATTACTTCTCCAGTTGCCTCTGTGATTCTTTCTCACTTCTGCTAAGACGGGGAGAACATCCTGCTGTCATCAAAGTAAAATTCCAAAATGCACAGAGAGGGGAACCGGAAACTGGCTCGCATGAGACCCCTGCCCTCAAATCTCCCGAACTCTAACTCATTTTTGCAGCTTCTGAAATAACTTGGCTAATTTCTCCATCTTTTCCCTGACATGATTAACCGACTGTGTTGCTATGGTAACTTCAGTGTCAAAATGTTTGCTCTTCAATCCTGGCTGGAGGGAGAGGAGCAGGGACTCTGGGTTGACTTCCCAGCAGCCACTCCAAGGATAATGACCCTCATGGGTTCCCAGGTTTTGCCTAAGGAACTCACTATTTGTGTTCATGAACATTTGGCACTTGTCAGCTTTATTCTAAAATGACCAACTGTATATTTGGGGATATGATATCATATTCTTGACTTCAAGGGGGTCACCTTTTGAGATTCTGGTAAATGCTAATGGCCCTCCTCCAGAGGAATGCAATATATACCCTCACCCTAAATTGCTGGTGGGTTTAGGGGGTTTGTGCCTGTAGGTGAAGGTGGGGATGGTGGGATTATGGTAGCCAGGAGGCTGCATAAGAGCTTCTGAGGTCTGACTGCAAAGACAGAAAAGGCTGTTTCAGCTCTGAGTGTCATCTGTTGCCTGATCAACTGAGGGTGTGAAAAATCCATTAGCTGTGACTTGGGCAGCACAATCTGTCTCCCGCCTTTTGTCTAAGAAGGCCTGAGATTTCATACGAGCTGGTGAGTGATAACTTAGGCAATCCAGTAGATTGCTAACATTAAAACTATCCTACCCTGACCAAGTGTTTCTTCTCCGTCTCAATTTGCCCCATTCTTGACATGTAAGTAATTAACTCTCGTGCAGCACTTGTGTTCAGTGACGAATCTACTATAAAGTTCAGATGTGGAGCCAGTCCATGGATCTTCCTTCCTCTCCTAGCAAACACACCTGCTTCACTTCCATCCAAGAGTGAGGTGGGTGTCAAAGCTTGTGATTTTATGTGATTTTACTGTTCAGAGCCCATTTCAAATCCATAAGTGTATCAGATTCTATGACCAAGGAGAATAAGTTGCATGAAATCTCAACTGTGGATCAGACTGTATGATTTGGTCTCCTTGAGATCCAGGAGGAAGGAACCAGGACTCCAAGGCTCACCAGGCAAGTGACTCCCTAAGGCCATCAGACCCAAGAGAGTGGGGCCGTGGGGTCTGAGCAGCTTCTGTCCGACTCCAGGCCCCTAGTCTGACCCGGAGCGTGACTTCACCGAGGGTGCTGGCCCCTGGACCACTCTGCTCACAACCCCGCTAGAGAAGAGGGGTGAGTGACTGTGGGAAGCAAGTAACTCTGTCCCAACGATGGCGGTGTGGAGCTCTCATGTTAAAAGCTGGGAGGCAACTTCCTTACTGATTACTTCTCCAGTTGCCTCTGTGATTCTTTCTCACTTCTGCTAAGACGGGGAGAACATCCTGCTGTCATCAAAGTAAAATTCCAAAATGCACAGAGAGGGGAACCGGAAACTGGCTCGCATGAGACCCCTGCCCTCAAATCTCCCGAACTCTAACTCATTTTTGCAGCTTCTGAAATAACTTGGCTAATTTCTCCATCTTTTCCCTGACATGATTAACCGACTGTGTTGCTATGGTAACTTCAGTGTCAAAATGTTTGCTCTTCAATCCTGGCTGGAGGGAGAGGAGCAGGGACTCTGGGTTGACTTCCCAGCAGCCACTCCAAGGATAATGACCCTCATGGGTTCCCAGGTTTTGCCTAAGGAACTCACTATTTGTGTTCATGAACATTTGGCACTTGTCAGCTTTATTCTAAAATGACCAACTGTATATTTGGGGATATGATATCATATTCTTGACTTCAAGGGGGTCACCTTTTGAGATTCTGGTAAATGCTAATGGCCCTCCTCCAGAGGAATGCAAATATATACCCTCACCCTAAATTGCTGGTGGGTTTAGGGGGTTTGTGCCTGTAGGTGAAGGTGGGGATGGTGGGATTATGGTAGCCAGGAGGCTGCATAAGAGCTTCTGAGGTCTGACTGCAAAGACAGAAAAGGCTGTTTCAGCTCTGAGTGTCATCTGTTGCCTGATCAACTGAGGGTGTGAAAAATCCATTAGCTGTGACTTGGGCAGCACAATCTGTCTCCCGCCTTTTGTCTAAGAAGGCCTGAGATTTCATACGAGCTGGTGAGTGATAACTTAGGCAATCCAGTAGATTGCTAACATTAAAACTATCCTACCCTGACCAAGTGTTTCTTCTCCGTCTCAATTTGCCCCATTCTTGACATGTAAGTAATTAACTCTCGTGCAGCACTTGTGTTCAGTGACGAATCTACTATAAAGTTCAGATGTGGAGCCAGTCCATGGATCTTCCTTCCTCTCCCTCATCCCCTCTTCTGTGCATGCTTAGTTGCTCAGTGTGTGTAACTCTTTACGATCCTGTGGACTGTAGCCCACCAGGCTCCGCTGTCCATGGGGATTCTCCAGGCAAGAATACTGGAGTGGGTTGCCATGCCCTCCTCCAGGGGATCTTCCCAACCCAGGGGATCTTCCCAACCCAGGGATCAAACCCAGGACTCCCACATTGCAGGCGGATTCTTTACCATCTGAGCCACCAGGGAAGCCCTCACCTCTTCTCATGCAGGAACAAAATGAGGAAGGATTGGCCTCATTCTGCTCCAGTCTGCCTGCTGGTTACACTTGCAAACTGAAATCTTGCACAAGTTCATGGTGCTCAGACTTATTGGGACGATTTTATTTTCTTAGACAAAGTCTTAAAGAAGTCAATACACTTCAACTTCTCTTTTACTATGTCAGGACAAGGTCCTGTCTGTGTCTTTTTCAGTGATCTGGGGGCATCCATATGGTAGAAGCTTCCAAGAAACCTCGCCTTTGTCCTCCAAAGAAGCTCAGCTCCCCTGTGGCCCTTTGCTGACTGTTTAAGATCTCAGTTCATGAAGGTATCACAGCAGAGAGACAAAAGCAGGGAAAGATGGAAGGGCTCTGCTGGTTCTCTTCGCTGATTTTCTATTTGGTCAAACATATCAGTAGGAAAATAACTTTTAAAAGCACCAATTTGTCGCAAACAAACAGCAGAATGTCCCATAAAAATTATTAATGTGAAATGAAAGACCAGGTCGTAGCTCTGACTTGCTTCCATCTCTATGAAGTCAAGTCAATCACTTTTCAGGTTTGTCCCTTCACAAAATGAAAACTATGATTTCCTTAGGGGTTTCTGGAAGGACAAGGAAAACAAGAACATATCCCAATCACCTTCCCCTCGCTGATGTTCACTTCTGTCTGGTCTATATTGAAGGTCTCCTCAAGTATTTGTTGCATCATTAATGACCAAAGAAATGAATGAATAAGTAAATGTATGAAGGAGAAATTAGTTGAGGTAATCCTAGGGTTCAGGTTATGAAAATGCTTTATACATCTTTTTCAAGTCGACTTCCAGTTTTCAGGTCAGCTGGAAATTCTCTCTTCCTTCTGTTTCCCTCAGTATCTTGCAGGTATGCATACAGCAGGTGCTTAGGAGAGCTCATTAAATGGACAGTATGTTACTTAAGGTGGATTCTATATTTTTGATTACCCAGTTGATCTGATACATGTATAAATCATCCCCAATTTTGTTCTTCCTCCCATAGGTTGTTCATGTTGTTTAGTCCCTAGGTTGTGTCCAACTCTTTGCGACCCCATGGACTTTAGCCCACTAGGCTCCTCTATCTATTGTATTTTCCAGGCAAGAATACTGGAATGGGTTGCCATTTCTTTCTCCAGGGCATCTTCCCCACCCAGGGTTTGAACCAGCGTCTCTTACATCGGCAGGCAGATTCTTTACCACTGAGCCACCAGGGAACCCTCTTCCTCCTCTATATCTGTTGTCAATTTCCTGTCTTAATGTGGTTAAAGAGACAGAAAAAGGGAGAAGAGGAAATAGGAAGAGGTTAATTTTCCTACCTGGAGGCAATGATTATAAGGTTAGTTGAAAGAAGGGTTTGGAAATAATTTTTAAAATCATAATAATTGTGAATGCTCTCTTTCCCATTGACAAGTTGTTTTAGTTTAAAACTTTAAAAATTTTAATAATCTTAGGTCCTTCTTTTCTAAAAAGGTACAGTTCCACTCTCTATTTCTTACTTAAGATGTGGATGCCAAGATGTGCCCCGTAAGGCAGGGGTGGCAACTCTTAGTAGCAGTGTGTGTTTGCCTTCCTTTGGCCCATTGCATGATCAAATGCCAACCACAGTCACTTCTGAAAAGCTGAAACCAAATATTTGCTTGGAGGAAGGGTTTACCAGTGACCAGAGTTTTCAGAAATTCTGCAGTGGTGACATATCATAGCTTAGATACTTATCTGTGAACTAGAAGCCTAATTCAGTATTTAATACAGTTATCACTCTCAGGCTTGCAATCTTGACCATCACCCTGGCTTACCTCAGAACAAGTTCGAAATACTTCTGCATGATAATCTGGGCCTTGTTCGTCCGTCAGTTCCTTTAAATCATGTCCAGAAGAAAATACAGGCCCTTCAGCTGCAACATTTCCAGTTGAGAAAAGACAAAGATGTAAACAGCCAGAGCTGGGACAGTCACTTACCTATCTAGTGAATCAATGCAGGGAGTGATCGAACTGATGCTCTGGACACTTAGAGAAAGTTGTTTCTTTTCTGTTTTATATTTCTTTCACTATGGAAACAGCTTTAGAGAAAGTTAATGGCCTGATTTTGATAAGAATAATTCAAGTTAGCTGGAAGAGCTATAGCCAGTATTTTATGATGGCAGCACAGGGGGAGGCTCTAAAAAGGTCCCTGGTGGAGACCAGTGAAAATACGCACTAGGCAAAGGGGAAGCCTCGGAACCAACTGAGCTCAGCAACCAGCCATCTTCAGAGCTGCTCCTTTCGTCTCAGCTTTGTTTTTTGAGACTTGGCCTGGCCTGAGTGTATCAACTCACCCAGGGCCACAGAAATCCACCAGAGCCTTTGGCAGCATCCCTGTCCATTAGTCTACCCCAAGGGCTGGAATCAGGAAGGTCAGGGCGTGAAGAGAACCCCTTTATTTTATAAACTAGGGACCTGAGGAGGTGGTTTAATTGTCGTTGTCATTAACAACAGCAGCAAAATGTGATCCCATGAGGAGCTGGTAACATTTCCACTTCCTCTAATCATGGCAGTTGTGACAGGAAGTGCTGTTCCCTTTAAGCAAGGCAAGGAACAGCGTCCTTTGGAAGTGAGCTGCCTTCGACCTACCTGGGTTACAGCAGTCAGAGGACTGCTGATCTCTACCAGCTGTATTTCTTTTTTCTTCACCACATAAAACAGTTGAAAGTGTATATTCAACTACTGATAGAAGGTCACATCCTCCAGAAACACTGATCCTTAATTAAAGAAATACAAAAGCATCACAGAGCAGTTTCCATATTACTCGTCTGTGGCTGCTTTAAAATACTGATATTGCTATTATTTATACCACCACCATCTTCACCAGCTCATCTGCTAAAAATTCTTACTGGAAAAAAGAGCAAGGAAAGAACTGGGCAAAATCTGGCACGCGTTCGGGCACCACTGAAGAAGGCTGCACATCTCAGCTGAGAGCCTGGTAAGAGTCGGAAAACAAACCCATCGTACGTCCTAACAGCCTGGTCCTAGCCGACCAGGCACTCTACCAAAAGGACTTGGGATTAAACCCATCGCATAGGGCCCACGAGGACATCAGTTCTCAGCATAGCCTCGTGTGGCAATGTTCACTATCCACCAAAAATGGAAACACATACTTTTACTGCACAGTAATGTTTGCTATAATTTCCACAGCAGATAGTGTCAGGACCAAGGTTCCTGCCATGTACAATTTTAGGAGCTTCAAAATAATGCCCTAGTTAATACAGAAATTTGAGACACCTCTTCTGGGTTCTGCAGAATGCTGAGAATGGACATTTCATCAATACCTGAAATGATAATGACCTTCAGATCCTGGCTTTCAGATTCATGAAGGATGTCGCTCTGGAGAGATTTCAGCATGGCCAGCGACAGCGCATTTCTTCTCTTTGGATCACTCAAGACGATGCTCCTGCAAAGAACATTTTATAATTACTGGGTTGTGCGCCAGTCAAAACAAATGAGGACCCCTGCAGCAATTTGGGAGCTGTTTTTTTTTTTTTAACTTTGTACTATGTATTGAGGTATGGCCAGTTAACAAAGTTGTGACAGTTTCAGGTGAACAGGGAAAGGACTCAGCCATACATATACATGTATCCATTACCCCTCCCATCCAGGCTGCCACATAACACTGAGTGGAGTTTCATGTGCTATATAGTAGGTCCTTGCTGGTTATCCATTTAAAATATAGCAGTGTGTACATGCTCATCCCAAATTCCCTAACTATTCCTTCCTCCTAACAACTATAAGTTCATTTTCTGTTTCTAAGGCTCTTTCTGTTTTGTAGTTCTTTTGTATCATTTCCTTTTAAATTCCTCATATAAGGAATTTCATATGATATTTCTCCTCTGACTTACTTCACTCAGTATGACACTTTCTAGGTCCGTGCATGTTGCTGCAAATGGCATTATTTCATTCTTTTTAATGGCTGAGGAATACTCCATTCTATATATATGTATATGCCCCACATCTCCTTTACCATTCTTGTCGATGGACGCTTAGGCTGCCTCCATGTCTTGGCTATTGTAAACAGTGCTGCAGTGAACACTGGGGTGCATGTAAACTTTCGATCGTGTTTTTCTCTGATATATGCCCAGGAGTGGGATTGCAGGTCATATGGTAGTGCTAAGGAACCTCTGTACTGTTCTCCATAGTAACTGCACCAATTTACATTCCCACCAACAATGTAGGAGGGGTTGGGGGCCTATTTTTAAAACCCTGGAAAAGAGAGCAGTGGGCACTCAGAGTTTGTCAACTTTTTGGAGTGCAGCTCAGTCAAAACAAGGGGACTACCTGAAGTGTGGAGGCTTTTCTCCCCTTGCTCTCGAGTTGTTTCCCTTTTTTTCCCAAGTCTGTTTCGGAACTATTACTGCCACCTCCACAGAAAGGGCAAGGCCCAGGAGTTTAAACACAGTCACCACCCAGGCTGAGTGGCTGCATGAGCGTAAGACGGGTGGGGGCTGGAGGAGGCCGACGTGCAGTGCCGCTTTTAACCCGCTTCTTTCCACTGCTCTTCAGAACGAACAGGTAGAAAAGGAGCCAGGAAGGAAAATATGCCCCCGAATCTCCTCCCCCCGACACCATGGAAGAGGCAGACGAGGTGCGGACGCCAGCCGGCACGTGCCCCTCCCTACCTTTCCTGTAGTGACACTGTGTAAGCCAGCAAAATCATTCCTGCTGTCTGAGAATGGGGTGCTACGTGCAGAACCGTTGCAGCAAGAGGGTCTCCCAGCCATGTTGTCCCTCAAAAACCAGCGTTCAAAGGCTTGCTTGCTGTTTTACGGTTCTCCATGAGCTGGTGGGAATAACCTGGCTTGTCACCTTGCCGCCTGCACACAGAAATGTCTTATTTTTGCTCTTCTAAGGGATGATGCTGAAACTGAAGCTCTAGTACCTTGGCCACCTCATGCGAAGAGTTGACTCACTGGAAAGGACTCTGATGCTGGGAGGGATTGCGGACAGGAGGAGAAGGGGACGACAGAGGATGAGATGGCTGGATGGCATCACGGACTCGATGGACGTGAGTCTGAGTGAACTCCGAGAAATGGTGATGAACAGGGAGGCCTGGCGTGCTGCGATTCATGGGGTCGCAGAGTCGGACACGACTGAGCGACTGAACTCAGCTGAACTGAAGGGACAGTCAACAAGCTAGATGCCAGGTGATCGCTGTGTGTGTTCTGTTTCCCAGCCACCTCTGGCTGTTTTTTCTGCCTTCCTCATTCTGCATCTGGTATTTCCACTGCGGTGTGTGTCACCTGGCATCTTCCTTAAATAGCCTCTGTGCCTCTGTCTTCTGGGAGACCCATCGATGACTGAATTTATTTTGGAGCATTAAGAATAACCATTTTCTCCAGAATGCCACTTTGGTTTTGCTGCCATCTTTAGGTGGTTGTGATAGTCATCATTTGGTTTCTCATACTCTCTCCTAAGCACAAAAATGACTCATAGCTGATATGCTGACAGCCCCAGAAACCTATATTCTGGCAGTGGTGGAGAGAGACTGCCGATAAACCTTCCAGTAAAATAATTAGTGTGCTCACTGTGACAAACCTAAAAAGCTGCCCTCCCATCAGTGACACAGGCTTAAATTAAATCCTAAGGCCTTGGGCAAAATTGTGTAAAAAGATGCCAGCCCTCAGATGCTCTTGATTTGTTGTGTGTCCCATTAATCCTTTGGCCTGAGCGTCACACACCCTGTCAGTGTGCTCTGAATGGCGAGTTTGCTCTTCAGCCCCAGATCACCAGCCTTCTGTTCCTGCCATTCCACTAAGGCGGTTGCCAACAGGAATCCTCAGATTGCCAGAACTAAACGCAACGCCACTGTGATCCCACCCACCTTCTGGAAGCACGTTCCTCCTCTCTGTTTTTTTGGTGCTTCTCCGGCCACTCCTTCTTGACTTTGGGGATGGGCTCCTCGCCCTCTGCTCAAGATGCCACAATCCTCAGGGTTCTCTTCTTACTCCATACACTCCTCCCAGGCAACTTCCCCGTGGCCTTAGCATCAGCTACATCTCTGTGCTGACCATGCCCAATCTTTGCCTCAGTTCAAACCTCTGAGCTCCAGACCCACAAGTTCACTAGCAGGCTTCTGGACTCTCCTGCCAAGGTGCCCCTTAAGCCTCCTTTTCCCAGTGACCAAACAGACCCCCTGTCTTTGCTTATCTCAGAAAGCCATCCTGGATTGCTGTTCAACGGGTTATTGAGACCCGATTGCTCCATTCCATGTCAAAAGTCATCAAACCCAGTGGATAACACCTCCTGAGAATCTCGCTGGTCTGAATTCCCCAGCAGCTACCTTGTCTTGCACCTGGAGCTTTATCACCACCCCTTTTGAAAGGGAATCTCCTTAAGAGTGAGGTCACCACCAGGGCAGGTGATAAAAATGTAAACTTTCCATTTACGAGGCGAGATAATCCCTGTAGATGCTTCAGTGAGCTGCCTGGAGTCTACCCATTGCCTTAAACCACCCACAGGTCTGTGGAACAAGACGCTGCCAGGCTCCCATGCGGAGGAGACACTCAACATGTATCTGCTGATTGAATTCATGACCAAAAAGAGCACTTCTATTTGGCAAGGCCAGTTCCACCAATTGCTGTGGATTTTCACCTTATCTAGTTTCCTGGCATCTCTTTTAAACCCAAGTGGTGAGCACCCTGGAATGGCTTAGCAGGAGTGGGAGCAGCTTTGGAGGCAGATGGACCTTTCTCTGTCAGCCCTCCTGCCTCCTAGCTGTGTGGCCTCCAGCAGGCCATCCTCTGAACTCGTTTCCTCACTGTCAAGCAGGGATGACGTGATCTATAACACCTGGAGGCTGTAGGGAGGGTTGGGGGTGAGGTACTGAGCACAGTACCACACTCAGCACTGGCCCTCACAGGAGGCAGCACAGGGAGCTGTTGAAAGGGACACTTCAGTGAGTGGCTGCAGCTCACCCCTTAGTGCCTGACATCGTTCTGCTTTAGTGCTGGCTTGCCTGCCTTCCTACTAAACCATTCCGGCCATCCTCCTTTCTTATTTATGTTTATTTTACCTCTGGAGAATCAGGGAGCCTCCCCAGTGATTCAGTGGTAAAGAAACCACCTGCATTGCAGGAGACATTGGAGATGTGGGTTTGCTCCCTGGGTTGGTAAGATTCTGTGGAGGAGGAAATGGCAACCCACTCCAGTATTCTTGCCCGGAGATCCCATGGACAGAGGAGCCTGATGACCTACAGACCACGGGGTCATGGAGTCGGACATGACTGAGCGACTAAAAACACACACACATATGGAGAATCAACATCTGTCATCTGGCTGCCATGCCAAATGGGCCAGATTTGAAGAAACAGAGTTTTTTAAGGGCTCTACTTTGCCCTTAAAAATGGACAAGTAGGGCCCCTGCCCTGGCCCTGCACTTTGGAGAACTCTGCTCCGACGGGCCCCTCCCAGAATTGAGGGGCCCGATTCCATGGCTCTGCAGTGCGAACCCTAAGGGCTACGGGGTGGCTGTGAGCAGCTAAGTGTAGGGGGTGAAGGAGTAGACTGTGGGCATGCTGCACAGGATGTTTGGGACCTGTGTGCCAGGACCCTAGCAGAGCATCAGGACGAAGTAGGGGAGAGGTGAGGAGTGCCAGGGCAGGGTGGGAAGACCAGAAAAAAGCTGCAGGCCAAGAGTGCTCTCCACTGCTTTGGGGGAGCTCCTCGGAGCCTGAGGACTCAAATAGCCTTCCAAGTCTTGGGCTTCCCTGCTGGCTCAGCTGGTAAAGAAACCTTGCCTTCTAATGCAGTAGACACAAGAGATGTGGATTCGATCCTTGGGTAGGGAAGATCCCCTGGAGAAGTAAGTGGCAACCTACTCTGGTATTCTTGCCTGGAAAATTCTATGGACAAAGGAGCCTGCTGGGCTACATAGGGCAGCAAAAAATCAGACAACTTAGCACTGCGCACTCACACCAGATTTTAGGACTGCCTACTTGTCAGGACAGAGGGAAATATACTGACCTATCTTGCAGTTTGCTTGATTTGTAAGGTCTAAATACTCAAGACATGTCAGGTAGGCCTCCCTCTGCACTCTTGCTTGGGCCAGGCAAACTTCAAGGTGAGGCCTGAATGGAGCTGAAGGCCTTCTGCCTTTACCACTCCACTGTCCAGTTGAAGTGTGTGCCCAGGTATGTTTTTGTAAAAGGGGTTTAGGCTTGTTAAGCCAAAGGGCAGAGCTCAGTACAGTGTGTCCTTCGTCCTATTTATTTACTGCCCACGTGGGCACTTCTGGCTCCGGGCCAAGGAGCAGCTCGGCTAAGCCTGACTGCGCCTTGAAGCCGTGGCAAGTTTGTGAGGCCCAGAGCCCTCTATGAAGGGCTTTCTCAAAGGCACAGCAGCGGAGGGGCCTCCCACATGGCTGCCCACGCTGAGTCCAAGTGCGAGGTCGACTCGGTCTGGGGTTTAGGGGCAGTGCTGGCACCGTCGCAGGCAGCCCCACTTACATCCTCGGTGTGAATCCTGCAGGGTCCCAGAGGCCACTGAGCCCAGGCAAGGGACCTCCGTAAACGCCACATCCGCGGATTCTTTTCACGTGGGACACTCCCGCCGAACAGATGGACTGCGATGGATAAACTGGGCTCTGCGGCGGGCGGAGCTGACCACCGACGGAGCCGCTCTGGACTCTGCGTTGGGTGGCACAGTTGGCGGGTGGCACGGTTGGCAGCCGGCCTCCTGCGCCCCTCTCTCTTCCTGGGTCCCGCCGGCCACCCCCCGGGGAACAGCCCCGCACCCAGGCGGGCCGCTGACCTGATGCCGTCCCGCTGCCGCGCGATGGTGGGTCGCGGCCCCGGCTCCGGCCGCTCGATCCCGGCCGGCCCCCCGCTGCAGAAACCGGTGGTGAGTGGAGCCCACAGACCGCGTCGGAGCCAGCCCGACCCCTTTGCTCCCAAGGCCCGCAGGCCCGCGGCCGCAGCCATGGCGGCTAGAGACGCGCCGAAGTCGGACGCCGGTGAGCTCGACGCCGGGGCCCGCGGGCTCTGGGCGCTCCGATGGGCGTGGGTGTCGGCCGGGCCGCTGCGCTCCGATCGCTCCAGGCCGCGGGCAAAACTGGATCGGGGACCCCGGGCCCAGACTGGGATCGGACTCTACTCCTCAGGCCTTTCTCCTCCGCCCCTCCCCTCCGCCCCTCCCCTCCCATCCGGTGCAGGGGCCCCGAGTCCTCCCGGGGTGCCCTGAGGCTCCGCCCCCGTGACACCGCCACTGGTGCCTCGTCCACCCTTGCCCCGCCCCCTGCCCTTGGCGCCCCGCCCCCGAAATCCCGACCTCGCCTATGACCCCGCCCCTCGTGTCGCCCCGCCCCCGAGGCCCTGGCACCCTGCCCACTCGAGGCCCTGGCGCCTTGACCCCTCCGGACTCGAGGGATCGGGCCTGAGGTGAACAACTCAAAACCTGCAGGCTCGCTCTGAGGTTTGTTTGCCTTAGCAAGGTCAGATGAAGGGGTTTAAAGGAGGCGAGGTGTGGGCTGGCTTGTTCCCTTTTGCTACAACATCAAGAACATGGTGGTTTGCCTAGATCAGAAAGAAATGAGAGCCATCAGGGAGCGAATGATGTGAGCTACAGGACGCTGCTTTTTTTTTTTTTTTACAAACTGTTTCATCCTACTCATCCTATCCCAGGCCTTGCAGGTGGTCCCAGGTCACTACAGGACCTGTGTCCCACTCAGGCACTGACTTTTGAATGCTCTGTGTCTTCTCTTATTGAGTACCTGTGAGATCTAATTTGTATCCTGCGTTTTTTCAGTGCACCAAGGAGGGTGCATGTCAATGCTTCTAGGCCTTTGGCTAACATCACAAGTAGTATGGGGGCTTCCCAGGTGACAGGGGTAAAGAATCCGCCTGCCAATGCAGGAGATGCAGTTTAGACGTGGGTTGGATCCCTGGGTTGGGAGGATCCCCTGGAGGAGGGCCGGCAACCCACTCCAGTATTTTTGCCTGGAGAATCCCATGGACAGAGGAGCCTGGCAGGCTACAGTCCATAGAGTCGCAAAGAGTGGGACATAACTGAGCAAGGGAGCACACACACAAGGAAGGAGAGGGAGGCCCTGTCCAGGCTCCAGGTGTCTGGCACCAGACAGCGGTCCTGTGGCTGAAAGCTCAGGTGTGATGAGTCCCGGTGTCACTATGGTTTTTCCTGTGGTCAGGTATGGATGTGGGTTTGGACTGTGAAGAAGGCTGAGTGCCGAAGAATTGATGCTTTTGAACTGTGGTGTTGGAGAAGACCCTTGAGAGTCCCTTGGACTGCAAGGAGATCCAACCAGTCCATTCTAAAGGAGATCAGTCCTGGGTGTTCTTTGGAAGGACTGATGCTAAAGCTGAAACTCCAGTACTTTGGCCACCTCATGTGAAGAGTTGACTTATTGGAAAAGACTCTGATGCTGCGAGGGATTGGGGCCAGGAGTAGAAGTGATTGACAGAGGATGAGATGGCTGGATGGCATCACTGGCTCGATGGACGTGAGTCTGGGTGAACTCTGGGAGTTGGTGATGGACAGGGAGGCCTGGCATGCTGCAATTCATGGGGTTGCAAAGAGTCGGACACGACTGAGCTACTGAACTAAACTGAACTGAACTGTATTCATTGAATTCACAGAGTCTGAGATTTGCGTGACCCTTGGAAGGGAAGGTCTGGCCCTCAAGACTCCTCCCTAGTCTGTAGGATGACCCCTCCCCTTACCGGCTCCCCTCCTCACCCCCCCCATCAACACACACATAAGGAGCTTTCACACTGAAATTTTGCAAGGATCACAATTATACAAAGGCATCCTCAAGTAGGGCCACTGAACTTGCACAGAGACAGGCTGGATTCCTCTGAGTGCTGCTGCTGCTGCTAAGTTGCTTCAGTCATGTCCGACTCTGTGCGACCCCATAGATGGCAGCCCACCAGGCTCCCCTGTCCCTAGGATTCTCCAGGCAAGAACACTGGAGTGGGTTGTCATTTTCTTCTCCGATGCATGAAAGTGAAAATTGAAAGTGAAGTTGTTCAGTGAGGCTCCCTTTAATTCTCAGCTTCATGGTTGCTCAGAACGCTTCTGTACAGAATAATATTTTGAAATATCAATTGAGATCTCTACCAACAGCACCCTTACTCCATTTCTTTGGTCCTTCTTCCATTCAGGTAGAACTCAGAGACACACAAGGGCAATTCTTGGCTTTTGATTTGTAAAACCCCAGCCCTGGAAGTCGGAAAGAACAGGCATGATATTGGTTGATTTTGGAGGCCACTGATGAATCAAAACAAGTCTCCAATTTGAGACCAGATTAAGATCCCCTAGGTTTGAAGGCAAAGATAGGGCAAGTAGGACTTGTAGGAAAAACCGGAAAATGGTAACTGGCTTTCTGTGGGATCCTGAAAAAGGAAGCCTCCTGGAGGAGAAGTAGGAAAAAGACTTTGAGAACTGTAAAAAAAAAAAAAAAAAAAGAAAAAAAGAAAAATTGTTTAAACATAGTAGCTCAACTATACTTCAGTAAAATATATATATTAAGAAAAAAAATGTTTAATTTACCAATAGTCGCTCTATACAAAGCCCTGATTCCTACCCAGTGCATGCACTTGGTCCTTTCCTATGACATCTCAAGATCACTTATGAGACAGGTACCATTAACCTAGTTCAGAGGTTTTGCAGCCCTGCTTGCACTCAGCAGCGCAGTCACAAAGTTGGGACTGGGAGCTGGAGGTCACCTGAAGGATGGGCTGTGAGGGAGGTCTCCGTGCTCATCTAAATTCCTGTGCCTGCTCTCCCATCCTTTTCATGTCTCCTTCCTCCCCTCCTGTCTTTTGGAGCCTCTAGCCCTGGTTTTCGGGAAGTGGCGCTGGACAGCCATTGTGTTATTCATGCAAGAGTCAGTATCACTTGCTGAAATGCTCGTCCATCCTTAAGCAGTGCAAGGATCTTTTCTGTCAGGCTGTTTCTCCAGGCCTCCTCTGCCTCTCATTAATTTTAGTAGGGGCTGCCTGTCTTTCTTCTCTCTTGTTCAGTGCCCTTCTAATCTATTTTTCCACCCGGGCCTTCTCCCTGACACAATTTGATTTCCAGGCTGCTAGCGGGCTTCTTTCTGGCTTTGATTTATGTGCGCCGTGCCTGTGCTACATGTCTTTGCCGAACGGATGTGTCTCACTACCTTTTTACAATCCCTTTAAAGACCCACCAATGCTTGGCAGAACGTCGCAGAAATAATACAGAATAAAAGACAGTTCTGGGGAGCCTGGTGTCTCTGGCTTGATGTTGGAATGAGGGAAGATTTAGAACTCCTCAGGGTACAGGGAAAGAAAAGTGAAGGGCAGATTTTCAGCTGCCTAAGGAGCAGTTTTTGAACTTCTTTTATTTTATTGATTTCGGGCCCTTCGAAGATAGGCATGAACTGACATGGTTCAGAGTACAATGTGAAAGATCTGGGGCTTAGTTTCAGCAGAGATTCCTCTGACACCTGACTGATCCCCTGCTCTAGCTTTTCTCCCTCATTCTCCCCCAATTTGTTCATCCTCCCCACCCCCAAAAAAGTCATGGGAGGATCAAGCACCCGCAAACCAGACACATTTCAGACGTTCATCATTTCACACAGCTGCATATGGTTTTCAGTGCCCCAGCTTTATATTTTATTTATAATCCACCAGTCATTATCCAAATGCCTTTTGCAAACCTAAAACTTCTTCATAGAGATCCATGGCCCAAGCTGGGTGAAAATTAATTTAGAAACGAAGTGAGATGGGGAGCATGGATGAAATGAGCTTCCTTTATCCCTATTTAATTTAGTACAAATTCTTGAGTTTGCTCTGATGCCTCAACCCAATGAACTGAGTAACTTCAGGTAAAAGTTATGGAAAAGTGGTACAAACATACGAAGAGGATATATGGATGATGTTTTGAGTGAGCTTGCCAAGTTAAAGGGTTCTGTTAGTCGACTTGATCGAGACCTTCTGGATGGCTAAGATTCACTTAGGAGGGCCACGTTGAATGTTTGCTCCATTGAATGGCGCAACAGAAAGAGCCATGCGGCTCAACACTGTTCCGGTCCCTAAACAGAGCATTGCAGGGGCGGAACCACTGGTTCCTGTCTTTCCCACCTTCTGCAACTGCGTCACGCCTCCCAATAATTAGTTCTGCAACAGCAGAGGAGGTTAAGAGGGGTCAGTACTTAAAGTAGAGCAGTGGACATCCTGGCACGGAACAGGTAAACTTCCGGCCAGATGGAACATTCCACCGTGCAGAGTGGCCTACTGCCGGAAGATCCCAGATCGATTCAGCAGCAGTGATTTAATCTGGTGTTGAAGGGGCGGGAGGATGGAGGCAGGTTTGCTTGACTGGAAGTGGAGCGTCCCCCTGAGGCCCTCTATTTCTCCGCCTACTGAGTGGTGATAATACCGCCACCTACGTCACAAGCGGGTGAATACATGTGAAAAACTTAAGACTCCTGTCTGGCATCTGGCTAGTGCCCTGTACCTCTTTGCTGTTGTCACCTTCCATGATACACATGTAATGTATGCATGTACACATATATGTAATATGAGCTGGCACAACTCAATGCTTGGCTGCTATTTATTTTCAACAAAAGTTTACTGAGGTAAAAGGCCAAGGTTATAAGCACATAAACCAAAAAGATTCTAATTCAGTTGTCCACATGTTCATAAATTAGGGGGACATGAACCTAGAGACAATAATTTGCATACAGACTTAAGTGGAAACTTATGCAAATATGGGGGAGCCTATAGAAAGAGCTACATACATTTGAGAGGTTGTTAAGGAGGGTTTCCAGGAGAAGGGAGCATATGAATTAAGCCTTAAAGATGAAGAATCAAAGCCCCAAGGAAGAGAAGTGGCTATGAAGCCACATGATTGAATAGCAAAAGATGCAGAAAGAAAACACTATAATTGCAGAGCTTACGAAAGATGTGGGAGGGCCAGCAGGTATAGCTGATTCCTTTGGGGTTTTTGCAGGGAGATTGGGTCCTTACAGAATAAAAATCTCAAGAGGATGGATGTGAGCCAACCCCCCATTTGGCAGCCTTCTGAGTCTGCGTCCATCCATATGGTAAGCCCTGTGCAGAGCTGAGCGGCTCTAAGGCTCTTGGTCTCTTTTTTTAATTGGCATGTAACATTATATTCATTTTAAATGTACAACATAATGGTTCAGTGTTTGTATAGACTGCAAAAGGATCACCACAATAAGTCTAGTTAATATCCATCACCACAAATAGTTACAGCTTTTTCTTGTGATGAGAACTTTAAGATTTACTCTCTTAGCAACTTTCAAATATATAGTATATTATTGCTAACTGTACTCACCATGCTGCAGATTACATCCCCGTGACTTACTTAGCTTATAACTGGAAGTTTGTGCAGTTTGATCACCTGCACCCATTTCACCCACCCTTCAATCTCTGCCTCTGTAACCATCAATCTGCTCTTTTTGAGTTTATTTTTTGTTTTTTAAGATTTCAAATGTACGTGAGATCATACAGCACTTGTCTTTTTCTGTTTGACTTATTTCACTTAGCAGAATGCCCTCAAGCTCCTTCCATGTTGTTGCGAATGGCAAGGTTTCCTACTTTTATGGCCAAGTAATATATCCACTTATCCGTTGATGGACACTTAGGTTGTCTCCATGTTTTGGCTATTGTGAGTAATGCCTGAAATGCACGTAAGGGGTGCAGGTATCTTTTAGATTTAGTACTTTCATTTCTTTTGGATAAATACCCCAAATACAATTGCTGGATCATATGGTAATTCTATTTTTAATTTTTTGAGGGGACACCATTCTGTTTTCATAGTGGTTGCATCAGTTTATACTTTTACCGGCAGCGCACAAGCATTCCTTTTTCTCCACATTCTTGCCAAAACTTGTTATTTCTTGTCTTTTTGATAATAGCCTTTCTAACAAGTGTGAAGCTGTGCTTTTGATTTGCATTTCCCTGATGGTTAGTGATGCTGAGCATCTTCTTGTGTATATATGTTGGCCATCTGTATGTCTTCTTTGGAAAAATGTCTGTTTATATCCTCTGCTCATTTTTTGATTGGGTCTTTGTTCTGCTATTGAGTTGTATGACTTTTGTATTTTGGATACCTTTATCAGATATATAGTTTGCGCATATTCTGTCTCATTCAGTAGGTTGCCTTTTCACTTTGTTGATGGTTTCATTTGCTATGCAGAAGTTTTCCAGTTTGATGTAGTCCCACTTGCTTATTTTTGCTTTCATTGCTTTTGCTTTTGGTGTTGCTGCTGCTGCTAAGTCACTCCAGTCGTATCCGACTCTGTGCGACCCCATAGATGGCAGCCCACCAGGCTCCTCCAGGCAAGAACATTGGAGTGCGTTACCATTTCCTTCTCCAATGCATGGAAGTGAAAAGTGAAAGTGAAGTCGCTCAGTCGTATCTGACTCTTCGCGACCTTATGGACTGCAGCCCACCAGGCTCCTCCGTCCATGGGATTCTTTAGGCAAGAGTACTGGAGTGGGGTGCCACTGCCTTCTCTGAGGTTTTGGTGTTAAATTCCCCAAATTGTTTGCCAAGACTGATGTTAGGAAGCTTACTGACTGCATTTTCTTTTAGGAGTTTTATGGTTTCGGGTCTTAATGTTCAAGTCTTTAATCCATTTTGAGCTGTGGTTATTTTTATAGGCCACAGTGTAATTCTATTTCAAAGTAGGTGAGAGTGATTTTTGGTAACTTAAGGTGCATCTGTATTTCACTTTTAGGCAGAGCTGCCTTGGGCAGCTTTCTCTTCTCAAACTCCTCACCCTGCCCACAGTGATACCCTGACTGGTCCTCCTGCACCCTACACCCCGTCTGCCTCACCCTCCCACATAGGGGCATCATCCCATGCTCCAAGTGAGACAGTTTCGTCAGAGGTTAGAGGATCACAATCTATTGTGAACCCACAGCTTCCGGCCTCATTTCTCACTCCTTTCTGGACATCTCCCCAAAGTTGAGAGGCCCCGATCCAAACTCATCCTCTGCCCTCACTCGATCACACTTCTTCCCTTTATTCCTGCACAGATGCAAAGCTTTTGTGTCTCTTTGAAGGCTTTAAGTGCCTCCTTGCTTTTTGGCCAGCGTGTGGGATCCTTGTTTTCTGACCAGGGATTGAACCTGTGCTCTCTGCATTGGAAACATTTGTCACTTTTTACCTCTTTTTTTCAGGTTTCTGTATGTATGATTTTCTTTATGAACCACGAGTCTCTTGAGGGGACAATCTGTGTTCTGATCATCTGTGTATGTGCCTCCATGATGTTTCAGTCTAAGTAAAGTAAAAAAAATATGATGGGTTATGATTCAAAGTGACTGATTTTTCAGATCTTAAATGTTAGTTCCCTCTAGAGACACGTGGGGGCGCCTTAACCAAGCAAAACGACGTGAACTCTTGGATTCCTTTCTCAACTATTTTATATTTATTTTTATTCAAGTATAGTTTATTTACAATGTTGTATTAATTTCTGCTATAGAGCAAAGTGATTCAGATATATGTGCACACGTATTCCATAATCGCTAGAAAAGACCGTGATGCTGGGAAAGATTGAAGGCAGGAGGAGAAGGGGACGACAGAGGATGAGATGGCTGGATGGCATCATGGACTCAATGGACATGAATTTGAGCAACCTCCAGGAGTTGATGATGGACAGGGAAAACTGGTGTGCTGCAGTCTATGGGGTCTCAAAGACCTGGACATGACTGAGCAACTGAATTGATACGCACGTGTTCATTTTTAAAAATATTCTTTTCCATTATGGTTTCTCATAGGATATTCAATATAGTTTTCTGTGTTATACAGTAGGACCCTGTTATTATTATTATTATTATCCATTCTCTAAATAATAGTTTGCACCTACTGATCCCAAACTCCCAGTCCATCCCACCACCACTACCCCTTGGCAACCAAAAGTCTGTTCTCTGTACCCATAATTCGATGTTTCTAAACTATTTGATAAAGCAAGCTGAATGCCAAAGAATTGATGCTTTTGAACTGTGGTGTTAGAGAAGATCCTTGGGAGTCCCTTGGACTGCAAGGAGATCAAATCAGTCAATCTTAAAGGAAATCAGTCCCCAAATATTCATTGGAAGGACTGATGCTGAAACTCCAATCCTTTGGCCACCTGATGCGAAGAACTGACTCCTTGGAAAAGACCCTGATGCTGGGAAAGATTAAAGGTGGGAGGAGAAGGGGATGACAGAGGATGAGATGGTTGGATGGTATCACTGACTTGATGGACATGAGTTTGAGCAAGCTCTGGGTGTTGGTGATAGACACGGAGGCCTGGCGTGCTGCAGTCCGTGGGATGGCAGAAAGTCGGACACGACTGAGTGACTGAATTGAGCTGAAACTATTTGATAGATGATGGAGCCCCTTCTGAATTCTGTCTCACTGATCATCATTTTGACTGAATGTGGATGACAAGAAAGAAATGTAAGAAATGATTTAGTGGGTAAAGCCAGAGAGTTAATAAATCAAATCCAAAGGTTGCATCTGGTCAGAGAGACAAGGCAAAACATAGCAGCTGCTTCTCTGAATGAGGGGCCCTATGATCACAGACTATGGATATGACATTGATATCATGGACCTCCAAGTAAAGAAGGACTGGGGGTTGTGTTATGGAATGAATTGCGCCCTCTGGAAATTCCTGTGTTGAAGCCCCAACTCCCAGTGGGGTGGTATTGGGAAATGGGGAACTGCAAAGGTGCTTAGGTTCACATGAGATCACGAGGGAGGAGCCCCGTGGTGGGATCTCTGCCCTTTAAAGAATAGAGGCCAGAGCTGTCTGTTTGCTGTGCGTGGAGACAGCGAGAAGGTGGCTGTCCGCTAGATAGCTGGCCATGCTGGCCCGCTGATCTCCAACTTCCAGCCTCCAGAACTGTAGGAAAAGAAGTCTGCTGTTTAACCCCGTAGTCTACAGTGTTTTGTAGGGCATCCCAGGCTGATGCAGACAGACTGTGTGAATGGGAGAGGCTGCCTTTCAAGCTCTTTTTCTTGTCAAGGAAAATTTGACAGATAAGAAAATGCTGAAACATAAGTCAGGATTAAACAATGGGATTTCAAGCCCCTATCAGATCCTCTGATTTTATGTTCTTCAAGTATATGTGGTGTTTTGATGCTTATTGTACCTGTCATAAAGAAGCGCTGTTAGCCTTTTCTTTCCTAACAGGCATATTGGTGGCAAATCTCTTTCATTAGTTTGTTTAGACCAGAGTTTTATTTTGATTAATATTTTTGAATGGAATCTTTCCCATTCTTTTTTTTTTTTTTGTGGTGCTGTGCATCTTGTGGGATATTAGGTCTCCCACCAGGGATCAGACCCAGGCCACCTGCAGTGGAAGCATGGAGTTCTAACAGCTGGACCACCCGGGAACTCCCAAAGCTTTCCTTCCTTTCTATTGGGACATTATGTGGGAAATGAGCTCTGACAGCTTTGTTACCTGTTTTCTGTTTTTTTGTTTGTTTGTTTGTTTGTTTTTTTGCTGTTGTCCTAAATGTGCAAAGCATTAATTATAATTGATCAAGGCCGGTCTATACAACAATAGCCATAGAAACTGCCTCCTCAGGGCACTTGACAGGCCTGGATTTACATGTATCAGACCATCGCTTTCCTGATTCTTCCTCACTACCCTGTGCTACTGTTCAGTTCAGTCACTCAGTTGTGTCCAACTCTGTGACCCCATGGATTGCAGCACACCAGACCTCCCTGTCCATCACCAACTCCTGGAGTCTACCCAAACTCATGTCCATTGAGTCATTGATGCCATCCAACCACCTCATCCTCTGTCATCCCCTTCTCCACCTGCCTTCAATCTTTCCCAGCATCAAAGTCTTTTCAAATGAGTCAGCTTTTTGCATCAGGTGGCCAAAGCATTGGAGTTTCAGCTTCAACATCAGTCCTTCCAATGAACACCAAGGACTGATCTCCTTTAGGATGGACTGGTTGGATCTCCTTGCAGTCCAAGGGACTCTCAAGTGTCTTCTCCAACACCACAATTCAAAAGCATCACTTCCTCAGTGCTCAGCTTTCTTTATAGTCCAACTCTCACATCCATACATGACTACTGGAAAAACTATAGCCTTAACTAGACAGACCTTTGTTGGCAAAATGATGTCTCTGCTTTTTACTATGCTTTCTAGGTTGGTCATAACTTTCTTTCAAGGAGTAAGCGTCTTTTAATTTCATGGCTGCAATCACCATCTGCAGTGATTTTGGAGCCCCAAAAAATAAAGTCAGCCACTGTTTCCACTGTTTCCCCATCTATTTGCCGTGAAATGATGGGGCCAGATGTCATGATCTTAGTTTTCTGAATGTTGAACTTTAAGCCAATTTTTTCACTCTCCTGTTTCACTTTCATCAAGAGGCTCTTTAGTTCTTCTTCACTTTCTGCCATAAGGGTGGTATCATCTGCATATCTGAGGTTACTGATATTTCTCCCGGCAGTCTTGATTCCAGCTTGTGCTTCATCCAGCCCAGCATTTTATGGACTGGTTGGATCTCCTTGCAGTCCAAGGGACTCTCAAGTGTCTTCTCCAACACCACAATTCAAAAGCATCACTTCCTCAGTGCTCAGCTTTCTTTATAGTCCAACTCTCACATCTATACATGACTACTGGAAAAACTATAGCCTTAACTAGACAGACCTTTGTTGGCAAAATGATGTCTCTGCTTTTTACTATGCTTTCTAGGTTGGTCATAACTTTCTTTCAAGGAGTAAGCGTCTTTTAATTTCATGGCTGCAGTCACCATCTGCAGTGATTTTGGAGCCCCAAAAAATAAAGTCAGCCACTGTTTCCACTGTTTCCCCATCTATTTGCCGTGAAATGATGGGGCCAGATGTCATGATCTTAGTTTTCTGAATGTTGAACTTTAAGCCAATTTTTTCACTCTCCTGTTTCACTTTCATCAAGAGGCTCTTTAGTTCTTCTTCACTTTCTGCCATAAGGGTGGTGTCATCTGCATATCTGAGGTTACTGATATTTCTCCCGGCAGTCTTGATTCCAGCTTGTGCTTCATCGAGCCCAGTGTTTCTCATGATGTACTCTGCATATAAGTTAATTAAGCATGGTTGTGCTACTGTAAAGACTTCATATTTTTTAAATTTACTGTTTATTTATTTGGATATACTGAATTTAAATAAGATAGATATATTGGTAGAGTTCAAAGGTACAATTTAAGGTGGTTTTCAAGCTGAAATGGGGCTTCCCCAATGGCTCAGCAGGTAAAGAATCTGCCTGTAATGCAGGAGACACAGTAGATTCAGATTCGATCCCTGGGTCAGGAAGATCCCCTGAAGAAGGATATGACAAGCCAGTCCAGTATTCTTCCCTGGAAAATCCCATGGACAGAGGAGCCTGATAGGCTACAGTCCAAAGGGTTTCAAAGAGTCAAACATGACTGAGCAACTAAGCAGACGTAAGCTGAAGTAGAAAGCCCTCCTTTCTGTCCTGAAGCCCTCCTCTCCACTCCTTCCACCCTCCCCAGTGGGCTGGGCTATTGAGTGCCTGTCTCTGTGTGTGGGTGTCTGTGTATAATTACACTCTGCACAAAGACGGGGCTGAGTTTCACATCTTGATCAACTGGGTGTAGCCGTGATAACATAAGTGTCTTCTCCCTCATCCTTCTCCTTGGGAATCATAGGAATCTCAGGGAAAGCTCCGAGCTTCCATATGCATGGACATCCTGAGGGAGTTCTGAACCCATGATCACTAGATCTTCAGAAGTAGAGAGGTCCCAGATTATAGCTACATCACAGATCTTTTCTAAATATATATATTTTATAACATATCATATAAACTTAGAATAATACAGTATAATGTTTTACAACCTGCCTTTCCCCCTAATAATTATAAATACTTACATGACACTGAATAGTCTACAAATGACTTGAATGGCAGCATGCTATTTTATTCTATTAAAAAATTGTTTTTGCTGCTATAAACCCATCTATTTGTTTGTTTGCTTATTTTGTTAGGGGTATAGTTGTTTTTACAATGTTGTGTTACAATGTTTTGCTGTCCAACAAAGTCAAGCAGGTATTTGTAGACATAGATCCCCTTCCTCTTGGCCCTCCCTCCCATCCCCCGCCATCCCACCCCTCTAGGTCGTCACAGAGCACTGAGCTGAGCTCCCTGCACTATATAGCAGCTTCCTACTGGCTATCTGTTTTATACAACAGCATGCTACTTTATAATACTGCCTTACCATAATTTATTTAACCATTCAGCTCTTAACCAACATTTAAATTGTTCCTAATTTTTAATATGATAAGTAATATCACAATAAGCAACCTTTTGCATAAGTTTTTCTGCACAGGTCTAGTATTTCTCTAGGATGAATTCTTAGAAGCAGAGTTGCTGGACTGAAGGATAAGAGCATATCTGATGGCCTCTGGTACTTGTTGCAAAATTGTCCTCCAAAAGTTTGGTTCCTCTGGTCTCAAGTATTTTAAAAAGAAAAGGTATAGGACCTAGGATCAGACTTAGTAATTATCTGTCAATATGGTTTTTCTTATAGCTCAGCTGATAAAGAATCTGCCTGCAATGGAGGAGATTCCAGTTCGATTCCTGAGTTGGGAAGATCCCCTGGAGAAGGGATAGGCTACCTACTCTAGTATTCTTGGGCTTCCCTGGTGGCTCAGCTGGTGAAGAATCTGCCCGCAGTGCAGGAGAGATCCCTGGGTTGGGAAGATCCCTTGGAGAAAGAAACGACTACACACTCCAGTATTCTGGCCTAGAGAATTCCATGGACTCCAAAGAGTCGGACATGACTGAGTGACTTTCACTTTCATTGATATGGTTAATTTTCTTCAAGGAGATTAAAATCCTCTTTGGATGCCTCAGACGTGCATGTACATGCAGCCATATCTGTTGAACAGTTGTTCAGATAAAGACTTCCTTTTCATTCACGGCAATGGAGGGAAATGAGGGCGTGATGCGGCTGGGCAAAGGGTGCACAAGGAAATCTTAGAGTCACTGCAACTTTGCTATGTTTCTTAATGGTTCCAGGCAGTTCACAGATTGATTAGCAAAAACTCCAGAGAAAGACTCCAGAGAAATGTTAAGACTTTGAATTTAGATTACCATTGATTTAAGAAACAGAAGTTTACAAAATGCCCATTTCCATAAATAGGCTATCTCAGTAAGTCATGCCACTTTGGAGCAAAAGTGAGGTGGTCCTTCTGGCCCACTGAGCATCCTCTCCCCTGTCCTCAGCTCATGAGAAAGGAGTCTCCTTCTCCTTGTCTGCACTGCCCTAGACACGAAGGAAATGCCTCTAACATCCTGCAGTCAGATATTGTTTGTTGTTTAGTAGCTTAGTTGTGTCTGACTCTTTGCAACCCCATGAACTGTATAGCCTACCAGGCTCCTCTGTCCATGGGATTCTCTAGCAAGAATACTGAAATGGGTTGCCATTTCCTCCTGCAGGGGATCTTCCCAACCCAGGGATCGAACCTGCGTCTCCTGCTTGGCAGGCAGATTTTATCACTGAGTCACCGGGGAAGCCCTGCAGTCAGATGAGCCACTTTGATTTTCTTCTCTTTTGTAAGAAACTTGCTCACACCCATCTGTTGCCTCTGTCCTTATCCCCACCCTCCCCTTGCTGACTTCCATCACCCCATTATTGACAGCTCCCATTGTTCTCAGCCTGGTGTAAAAGGAAAGAACTGAGTTAGGAATCAAGACATCCAGGTTCTACTGATCCTTGTCTACTCATCTCCCAGTTAGGATTGTTTAAGAAAACCCAGAGCTAGACTGACTCTGGTTAAAGCAGCAAACCATATTTTATTGAGGATTATTGCAACAGAGAAGAAAGACCTGAATATAGAATCAGACAAATCCAGCATTTGCAGTGGGAGTGGGTGGGGTAGGTGGATGGAAAATTCCTAAGAAAAAACATTAGGGGAAGGGGGGATTCTGACTAACCTGCCCCAACAGGATTGTTGCTGAGGGCAGGCTAGAATGATCAAATATCACCAGGGGGTGGTAGAGGATGAGCAACCCGATCAGATGTTGAGGGCCATCAGATATGGAGGGTTGGGAGTCTAGCTAAACCAAATTAGCAGTTTTCTTGCTAAAATCATACAACCCAGAGATGAAGACAGAAGTCCTAAAAGTGAGGCCTGGAAAAGTTCAGGGAGCCTGCGTAGGGTTTTATCAAGGAGAGATCTTTGTCAGGATGTTTCCAAACAGTCCTGAGAAGCCCCAGGGGTTCTGAGGAGGGGCCTTAGGATGGTGGCTTGCAAGAGGGTGAGGCTGAAGGCCACAGCAGACAGACCAGCCTCACCGCCAGCCCCACAGTTTCGCTCTTACCTTGCTGATCTGCTGGGCTCTAGCCAAAAGTCCTCTGTTTGTGTTGTCAGTAGAACCCTTTCTCCAAACTTAGAAGAACATTAAACCAGAAGGTGTGTGAAGACCCTTCCAGACGCACATTTATAGGATTTGAAGTCAGCCTCCAGCCATGTAAGCACTTTCCTTCCTAACAGACATCTCAGGGAACTTTGCATGAAAGGGAGGGAGGCTTTTTATGAGTTACAGAAACTCAATGCTAAGAGTGCCCCTTCCTTCTGTCAGCAGCATCTCCTTCAAGGACACACCCTTCTTACGCACAGTAACACAACCAGCCCCAAAACATCTGAGCGTGTCTCTCCCGCTTCACAGAGATGAGTATTCTTCGTTGCTCCTGACTTGCGTTTTAGGGCATCCGTCCTCTGTGGGAGGCCCTGATTATTCATCCATTCCCATAACATATGCTGCAGTGTGATTAGAGCCTGTCCTGCAGAAGAGGAAACGGGGGCACAGAAGGAGTGAACAACTGACCTCAAATAGCACGGATTGTCTCCCAGGGGGAGAAAATCAGGGCTGGCGCTTCCCCAAATCAGTTCCCTTCCTGCTAAATGCCACCCTGCTTATTTCTCTTTTCTGGTCTCTTGATGGCACCCAGAGTGCTTCTCTCTTTTAATTTTGTTCGTCTGGGAAGCCAGCCCATCACAGTTTGGTTGCAGCACACAAGGAGGCAGCCTCTAGGCTTGGAAGGCAGGGCTCAGAGCTGAAAGACACACCTCCTTGGCACGCGTGGGCGAGTGACACCTTTCCTGTGCAGTTGGGTCAAAGGAGATGGTTAGTGGGGTCTGGCCACGTTGCTCTACCTTTGCCCTCCCCCCCCCTTTTTTTTGCCATGGGGACAGTCATGGGCTGCGGTAAGAGGATATCACAGAATAATCTGGAGGCAACCTAGCTCTTGATTGCATCTCAAATAACATTTAAACTCATCATCATCAGTCATGACTTAAAGTCCAGTCATTTGCAAGAGGTTTTTTTTTAAGTTAATAGATTTTACAGTTTCAAAAGTTTAACTTTCAATCAAGAGGGAAAGCCCAAAGAGCTCAACAAACGTTTTATCGTAAGAACACCCCCAAAGGTTTCCATTTTGTGGCACACATAGAGAACAGTAATACTGTATTTGTGCAGTATACTGGGCAAAGCCACCGGCCCCCAACTCGGGGTGACCATATCAGTCTGCTTTGCAGTCCAACTGACCACCTAGAGGCTGAAGGGATCCACATCTCATCCCACCTGTAAAGAAAAGAATATTGCCTGTCATTCAAATTCTATAAGGATCAAGCCATCAGCCACTGTAGGGCACCCTGGGAGGAACTGAGGATGGAAAAACCCAGGAAGCATTCTGTGCTTAGGAGACACATCCCTAGATGGTTGAGGTACATATCCAAGGGAAAATCTCAGTAACTTCGGATTCTTGCATCTTCCCATATACAGAAAAGCTCTAGAATCATTAACTTGAGATATCTGGTTTGTGTGTGTGTGTGTGTGCGCATGTGATTAACAGTAAACTTTTACCAGGATGTATGCTTGACTATACGTATTTCCCTGCCAGAAAAAAAATGTATACATCCTGGCTCCCTACCTATCTCTACAGAGCAGTTCCTCAGAGCTATCTGAGAGGCTTGTCTCCTGGGCTATAGTCCTCAGTAAGATCCCTAAACGAAACTTAACTCACAACCTCTACACTGTGTATTTTTCTCTCAGTTGATGCACCCATCCTGGTTACTACTCAGCATTGGGAAGCTCTGCCAGATAAGCAAGAGTTGTGGAAAATCACAATAATATTTCCCATAAAAATAGACATAAAAATTTCATTGAGACAGCAAAGAAGGGAGTGAGAACCTGATGTGGATACCCTAAATGGGGCTTTCTCTGGGGAGGGTGGATGGTCTTGAAGGTACTGGAAATAAATTTTTAAATCTTCAAGATAGGACCATGGAGGAATACCACCCCACACCCACTAAGATGGCTACTATATAAAATAAAATAAAATAACAAGTGTTGATGAGAATGTGGAGAAATTGGAACCACTGTACCCTGTTGGTGGGAATGTAAAATGATGCAACCAGTATGGAAAACAGTATGGAAGTTCCTCAAAAAGTTAAAATAGAACTACCCTATGATCCAGCAATTATATTTCTGGAAGTACACCCAGGAGAATTGTGAGCAGAGACTTGAAGAGTTATTTGTATACCACATTCATAGCAGCATTGTTCATAATAGCCAAAATGTGGTAACAAACCAAGTGTCCTTGGCAGATGAATGGATGAGCAAAACGTCTTATGTACATTCAGTGCAATATTTTTCAGCCTTAAAAAGGAAAAAAAAAATTATGGCACATGTTATAACATGGATGGACATAATGTCCTCAAAAGGACATTATGCAAAGTGAAATAAGCCAGTTCCTAAAAGACAAATACTGCACAATTCCACTTATAAGAGGCAATTGCTGCTGCTGCTGCTAAGTCACTTCAGTCGTGTCCGACTCTGTGTGACCCCATAGACGGCAGCCCACCAGGCTCCCCCGTCCCTGGGATTCTCCAGGCAAGAACATTGGCGTGGGTTGTCATTTTCTTCTCCAATGCATGAAAGTGAAAAGTGAAATTGAAGTCACTCAGTCGTGTCCAACTCCTAGCAACACCATGGACTGCAGCCCACCAGGCTCCTCTGTCCATGGGAGTTTCCAGGCAAGAGTACTGGAAACTTGCCTTCTCTGATAAGAGGTACCAAGAGTAGTCAAATTCATAGAGACAGAAAGTAGCATGAGGGTTGCCAGGCCTGGGGAAAGAGGTGAGAGAACAAGTTGTTTAAAGGATGTTGAGTTTCAATTTTGCAACAGGAAAAGAGTTCTGGGATGGATAGTTTCAAAACAATAAGTGCTTAATTCCACTGAACTGTACACTTAGAAATGGTTAATAACCTTTTTTAAGAATATTCTTTTTTTAATTTAAATTTTTTGGCTGTGTGATATGTGGGATCCTAGTTCCCCAATCAGGGATCAAACTCATGCACCCTGCATTGGAAGCACAGAGTCTTAACCAGTAGACCTCCAGGGAAGTCCCTAAGACAGTCAATTTTATGTTACATGTATTTCAGGACAACTAAGGGAAAAATCAACAAGTGGGATTATTAAAAAAAAGAAAAGATAGATTTTGGGAGGATCTCAAAGAGAAAGGGCTTGTGTCTTAATTTTCTGGAAAAGCACCAGAAGGCTACAAGTCTTGGAGAGGAGTCACTTTGCTAAAGCACGTGACGTCTCTGCAGAGGCTCGTAGGACAGAAGGTGGCCCCCTCACTATCTCCCTACATCTTCTGACCAAAGGAAAAGCCAGGGGAGGAAACTTGATCTGACTGACTCAGAGTGACGGGGGTGTCATTGAATTCTCTAAGGCTGCTCTGAATTGACTGGACAATTTCTGCCAGCAAGACACAAATCAGGTTATAGAAATATAGACAGCACATCCTTCCACATTTGAGATCATGACCCTAAACTCACAATCCGAACAGAGAACAACACTTGCCACGAGAGAAAATAAGACAGTGGCTGAATTTGCCCCAGAGCCCTCAGTCATCTGACCTTGACCTTAATGGTAACCATCATATCCTTTCCTTCATGGGGTCCTACCCACATGAACTTCCTTAGTAGATGTGACTGGAGGCCCAAGGAAAATTATCATTTGGGTCCCCCACGGGTACAAAAAGAACCCTTGCCCATTTTACAGAGTCCAAGAGTTTTAGCTGTGTCTGTGATTGGTCCTGACAGAAAACTTTAGCTTTTGTGAACTCCTGTCGGACCACAGTAGCAAATTTTTTAAAGATTATGTTTGAATGTTTTATTGTAACCTGTGTGCCCTAAACATCCCCAGTAGATCAGGCCTCATGTACATTCTGTACAACCACACGGCTGTGTTTTTATCTTGCTTACCTAGAAGAACTTCTCTCCTAGGGTTTCCCCCTGAAGCATTTCTGGGGCTTCCCAAGGACACTGACATGTTCTGTGAATCCATACTGGTGCTCCCTGCCCCGGGGCCCGTGCAGAATTCTGAGGTGGGACCACCACCACGGCTCCCTCCTCTTTCTGTGCAAGTTCTGGAACAAGGAATTCCCTCCAGCTCCCACCCAAGGTGGGTGTGAGCTCTTCCGGGCGTGAGCTCTTCCCACGCCTCTCTCCTGCAAAGTGAAAGCTCAGGTCAGGTTGTCACTTTGGCAAGACTTTTATTTTATAAATTAATTTTTACTGGAGTAGAGTTGCTTTACAATGTTGCTAGAAGGCTATTTTTAAGAAAGTATAACACAGAGATTAATATCAGGATGGTGACAGGTACAGGGCCCTGAATAGGTACTGGCCGAATCAATGAATTATGCTCACAGTCTATGAGGGTGCTAGGAGGCAGAAACTGACTTACCCTTGAACCAATCTCGATGATAATAACGACTGGGTCCAGCTTTCTTCTCCAAGGAATCTAAGGGAGAAAGGTGTTTCTCTGGCACTCTTTCCCTCCTTATGACAGGCAGTAGGCGCACCCACTCCTTACGTGTGGGAATGGGGTCTTGCCCAGCAACAGCCCAAACCCAGCCCCTCCCACCTCTTCAATCTTGGATGACCTGGTGGTTTTCACAGGCTCTCCTTTCCCCATGTCCTTGCCCCACTAAGAATAAACAACTCACAAACACAACAACAACCAGAACACCCCATATTCCAACCAAAGGATAAGCAATGTTTCCTGCAAAACATCCTCTCAACCTATGAGAATTGCTTTCCAGTCATCATTTGTTGATTCCAACCACCCCCTTCCAAGTTTGGGGAAAAAGTTTGGGGAAAAAAGTTATTCTTAGTTTACTTTCCCTTTTCTGGCCATCCTTTCCTGCCTCCTTGCTCTCTCTCTCAGAGGTTGGACATTGCTGTATCAGGTGGAGGCCTTGATGCCTCTTTTGTGTTGAAAGGGGGTGCTTCCCTGGTTAAGACTCTGCACTTTAACTGCAGGGGGCACAGGTTCAATCTCTGGTCCGGGAACCAAGATCCCGCGTGCCCCACAGGATGACCCAACAGAACAAAAACAGTAAGGAAAGAGAATGGGCATCTCTGATTTCTGCTGCGGAGGTGGTTGGGTCAAGGCCCCGAGAGTCTCCTCCTTCGGCTTCTACTGGGTCAGCCTTGCTCTGAAGGGAGCGCGTGGGGTGGTCAGATACGGGGGTGGCCCCTCAGCCGGCTCTTGGGAGTGCCTGGAGTGCAGATTTCTCTTGTTCCCAGTGCCAGCTGGGCCTCCATCCCTAGCTGCTCACATCTGGCTAAGCCAGCTCAGAGTGTCTGAGCCTTGGGTCCACTGCAAGCTCCCAGAGAGGAGCCTCTTAGTGGAACTTTCCAAGTCTTCCTGCATGATTGCAGTGTTGCAGATCCTTCTCGGCGCGTGTGTGGATGTTAGTGTCTGTGAACGCATGAGCAGCCTCTTATCTGTATTGCCAGGCCACCCAGGCCTTCCTCCCACTAGTGTTTGTACACTCAGAGGAGTAGGAGGCCAAACAAACCCACTCTCGGCCAAGGCTTCATGCAGACGTCTCGTGGGCTCCCTGAGATGTCACACAAGAGCAGTGCTTCGTCTGGCTCTCTATACTTTGAGTTCTGGAAACACAGACTGCTACACCACAGAGGCTTCCCAGCGAGGGCTGCCAAGGGGAAAGCTGGAGCCGCTGGGTGTCTGTGGATGCCCCAAAATAGCAGCTGTTTCTCACACAAATATAGCAAGTATTCTGTGGTTTTTCTCAGAGGTCTTTTCATCAGGAAAGAAAACTTAAGTTGATATTTCTACTGCTTGGATGACGAAGACGCTTCTGTCAGTTCAGTTCAGTTCAGTCACTCAGTCGTGTCCGACTCTTCGTGACCCATGGACTGCAGCACGCCAGGCCTTCCTGTCCATCACCAACTGCTGGAATTTACCCAAACTCATGTCCATTGAGTCGGTGATGCCATCCAACCATCTCATCCTCTGTCATCCTTTTCTCCTCCTGCCTTCAATCTTTCCCAGCATCAGGGTCTTTTCCAGTTGAGTCAGTTCTTCCCATCAGGTGGCCAAAGTATTGGAGTTTCAGCTTCAGCATCAGTCCTTCCAATGAATATTCCGGACTGATCTCCTTTAGGATTGACTGGTTGGATCTCCTTGCAGTTCAAGGGACTCACAAGAGTCTTCTCCAACACCACAGTTCAAAAGCATCAATTCTTTGGCATTCAGCTTTCTTTATAGTCCAACTCTCACATCCACACATGACCACTGGAAAAGCCATAGCCTTGACTAGACAGACCTTTGTTGGCAAAGTAATATTTCTGCTTTTTAATATGCTGTCTAGGTTGGTCATAACTTTTCTTCGAAGGAGTAAGTGTCTTTTAATTTCATGGCTGCAGTCACCATCTGCAGTGATTTTGGAGCCCAAGAAAATAGTCTGCCACTGTTTCCCCATCTATTTCCCATGAAGTGATAGGACTGGATGCCATGATCTTAGTTTTCTGAATGTTGAGCTTTAAACCAACTTTTTCACTCTCGTCTTTCACTTTCATCAAGAGGCTCTTTAGTTCTTCACTTTCTGCCATAAGGGTGGTGTCATCTGCATATCTGAGGTTACTGATATTTCTTCAATATCTGGCAATCTTGATTCCAGCTTGTGCTTCATCCAGCCCAGCATTTCTCATGATGTACTCTGCATATAAGTTAAATAAGCGGTGACAATATACAGCCTTGACACACTCCTTTTCCTCTTTGGAACCAGTCTGTTCCAGTTCTAACTGTTGCTTCCTGACCTGCATACAGGTTTCTCAAGAGGCAGGTCAGGTGGTCTGGTATTCCCATCTCTCCCAGAATTTTCCACAGTTTATTGTGATCTACACAGTCAAAGGCTTTGGCACAGTCAATAAAGCAGAAATAGATGTTTTTCTGGAACTCTCTTGCTTTTTCCATGATCCATCAGATGTTGGCAATTTGATTTCTGATTCCTCTGTCTTTTCTAAAACCAGCTTAAACATCTGGAAGTTCATGGTTCACGTACTGTTGAATCCTGGCTTAGAAGTTTTGAGCATTACTTTACTAGCATGTGAGATGAGTGCAATTGTGTGGTAGTTTGAGCATTCTCTGGCATTACCCTTCTTTGGGACAGACATTCTGTGCAGACTGATAAACTGATCTCTGAGCTCTACTGCCCCCTGGCTTCCAGGTAAGGGAAAGTGAGACGGCTGAGGTCAGCAGGCCTATTCCTCTGCCTGGCTCCCCTCCTGTGAAGTCCCTCCACCCTAATGGAGAGTCAGGCCCTTCCCTGGACTAGAATTCACAGTGGATACTGATTTCACTTGCTTCTGAAAAAACTTCAGCTTCTTTGGAAAATCTGTAGATCAAGAGACACTTTCACTACTGCAGCAATGGTGGCAAATGGTGGTGCTTCTGGTTTTCAAAAGTCCTAGATTCTGAAGGTCTGACTTAAGAATGAAGAGTTGAGGATGATGGCAAGTTATTTATTTTTTCTGATGGCAAAAGAGACTGTTGACTTAGAAAAATGCACAACGTGAAAGTTTCATTTGTGGCAAAATGAGGACAGTGGCCCAAAAGACAGGCACCTCAGATAGCTCTGAGAGACTGCTCCAGAGAGGCAGGGGGGAAAGGACAGTATATAAGTGATTTTGGTGAAGAGGCAACGCATGCAATCAGGCACATATTTGTCCGGAAGGTTTCTACTAGTTTTGTGGAGCTTTTGCAAGTCATGAGGAACAGTCGTCACCATGAAGGATTTTAGTGCTTTTCTAGATACGGAGAGACAGAGGAATAGGGCTCAAAAAACTGGCTCCTGAAAATATCTAACTCTTTGAAGACCTGTCCTGGCAGTTTTTCCCTAAGCACAGCGTGATTCATTTCTGCTCGCCACCCTGAACTCCATTCAGGGGGTGTTGAAGGTGAGCACATGATTTAATCCTTGAAGAGGTGGATGATAAATGCCGATTTGTAGTTGACACCACTGTGAGTCAAACTTGTTTTCATCTCTAATAAAGAAATCATGTTCTGCTCTCCCTGGGATGGGGTACAGGAGGCGTCAGAACCTTGTACACTCAGGGCAGTCTATGTAGAGCAGCAGGCACTGTTCTTTCCCCTTGTTTTCTGGATGGCCTGCTTCCTCAGGGGCCATTTCTCAAGAGGAGGGTTCTTGACTCAAGGTGGTCTGGGAAATGCAAAACAAAAGCAAAGTTACACAGACAGGTTTATTGCAGAACTTCTGAGTCCTTCATTTGCTAAATCAGCCATCAAGTCAGCACCTACCTCTCGACCACTGAGTCCGGGTGATGTTGTAGGAAGCGCTGGAAACATGGGGATGATAAGTTTGGTATGAACTTTATTTGCCAGCAGCAGCCAGATGGGAAATAACTACTTCTCCACTGAGAATGCAGTTGTGACCGTCAATAAGCACCACACAGGAGAAAAGCCTGCTGCTATGAGAACCTATCCCTAGGCCCTGATTAGCCTGGGGAGTCCTGGAATGCCTTTTCTGGGGAGATGAGGCTCAAGATAAGCTCTGAAGAAGAAGAGGCTGTGGACCTGGAGGAGGAGATCTGGGTGCACACACTCTCAGGCACGAGGCCGGTTGATGCAAATGTCTTGAGTAGGAAAGGGCTGGTTCCATGCCATGTTTTGGAAACAGATCTAGTTTCTAATCAGAGAACTCCTTCTCTACAACTCTCCCACCCTGTCGTGTGGTGTGGGATCAGCATTTACCTGGCTTTGATTTTACAGAAAGATCCCTGGCGGGGGTTCTAAGACTCTGTCTGTGGTTGCCACCTCTCAGAAGTTGTTGGGGAGTGTTGGGACCTGATGAACACCATGTCAGGCCTCAGGGGCCTAGGTAGGCCTGAGTTTAATTCACAAAGAAGCTGGGTCAGTGCCAAGAAGGAACTGAGGTCATCTTCCACTGACTTGGCCAATCGGCATAACCCCTGTAGCTTAATCTGAGCCTATCAGGATAAGGATGGAAGTCCCCTGAGAAAGCCCGTGCCTGAAAATTTAGCCAATTAGTATATCCTAAGAAAACTTTGTAACCAATCAGCCCTTGCTAACCTCCTGTCTTTGTCCTAACCCTATAAATACTGCTGTAACAAAGAGCTCGGGGCTCTTGTTCCACTCCACTGTGCTGGAAGTAGCGGTGCTCTAGCTCAAGCTAGAAATAAAAACCCCTTTTTGCTTTTTGCATTGTCGTGGGTGTCTTGTTCTCTTAGTTTTGGGGATTCGGACTGCGGGCATAACAGGGAGACAGTGCCATAACTTCTTTGAGCCTTGTCTTTCTTACCAAGAAAGCCAGGGGCAGACAGTATGATTCTGAAGATCCTTTCCAGCTGCAGCATGCTACAAGTTCATGGGACTGAGTCTCGGTTTCTCCGGGTAGAGAGAGAGGGGCAGTCAAGCTCACATTAAACAGAGCTCATGTTAAAAAGCTCGGAGGCCAGGAGTGCTTCCCTGGTGGCTCTGACAGTAAAGAATCTGCCTGCAATGCACAAGACTCAGGTTCAATCCCTGGATAGGGAAGATCCCCTGGAGAAGGGAATAGCCACCCACTCTAGTATTCTTGTCCGGAGAATTCCACAGACAGAGGAGACTGGTAGGCTACAGTCTATGGGGTCCCAAAGAGTAGGAAGCGACTGAGCAATTAACACTTGAGGCTAAGAGTGAAATAGTTCCTTACTGCGGAGGCTGAGATAGAAAAATGCAGCATGTTGACCATCCTTAGGCCTGAGGCAGGACATTTTGTACTCAGTGGGGCCCCCTGTCACCACACAGTTATCATTTATCAAAGAGCTGCTCTTTCCCAAGTGCCCTTGGGGCCTTGCTGTGAGTCAGGAGGGCAACCTGGAGGGGGAGGTCTTCGCCCTGCACGCATTCTCCTTTCAAAGGCAGGATTTTCAGGGACATGACGCCTAAGGGGCTCTACTGGGAAAAAAGGGCTCTGCTGCACACTGGACAGGCCTGAGGGCTGCCCAGGAGGGACTGGCATCTCTTCCTGCCATCTCACCCCCATTCCAGGAGACCTTCCATGCCATGTTTTGGAAACAGATCTAGTTTCTAATCAGAGAACTCCTTCTCTACAACTCTCCCACCCTGTCGTGTGGTGTGGGATCAGCATTTACCTGGCTTTGATTTTACAGAAAGATCCCTGGCGGGGGTTCTAAGACTCTGTCTGTGGTTGCCACCTCTCAGAAGTTGTTGGGGAGTGTTGGGACCTGATGAACACCATGTCAGGCCTCAGGGGCCTAGGTAGGCCTGAGTTTAATTCACAAAGAAGCTGGGTCAGTGCCAAGAAGGAACTGAGGTCATCTTCCACTGACTTGGCCAATCGGCATAACCCCTGTAGCTTAATCTGAGCCTATCAGGATAAGGATGGAAGTCCCCTGAGAAAGCCCGTGCCTGAAAATTTAGCCAATTAGTATATCCTAAGAAAACTTTGTAACCAATCAGCCCTTGCTAACCTCCTGTCTTTGTCCTAACCCTATAAATACTGCTGTAACAAAGAGCTCGGGGCTCTTGTTCCACTCCACTGTGCTGGAAGTAGCGGGGCTCTAGCTCAAGCTAGAAATAAAAACCCCTTTTTGCTTTTTGCATTGTCGTGGGTGTCTTGTTCTCTTAGTTTTGGGGATTCGGACTGCGGGCATAACAGGGAGACAGTGCCATAACTTCTTTGAGCCTTGTCTTTCTTACCAAGAAAGCCAGGGGCAGACAGTATGATTCTGAAGATCCTTTCCAGCTGCAGCATGCTACAAGTTCATGGGACTGAGTCTCGGTTTCTCCGGGTAGAGAGAGAGGGGCAGTCAAGCTCACATTAAACAGAGCTCATGTTAAAAAGCTCGGAGGCCAGGAGTGCTTCCCTGGTGGCTCTGACAGTAAAGAATCTGCCTGCAATGCACAAGACTCAGGTTCAATCCCTGGATAGGGAAGATCCCCTGGAGAAGGGAATAGCCACCCACTCTAGTATTCTTGTCCGGAGAATTCCACAGACAGAGGAGACTGGTAGGCTACAGTCTATGGGGTCCCAAAGAGTAGGAAGCGACTGAGCAATTAACACTTGAGGCTAAGAGTGAAATAGTTCCTTACTGCGGAGGCTGAGATAGAAAAATGCAGCATGTTGACCATCCTTAGGCCTGAGGCAGGACATTTTGTACTCAGTGGGGCCCCCTGTCACCACACAGTTATCATTTATCAAAGAGCTGCTCTTTCCCAAGTGCCCTTGGGGCCTTGCTGTGAGTCAGGAGGGCAACCTGGAGGGGGAGGTCTTCGCCCTGCACGCATTCTCCTTTCAAAGGCAGGATTTTCAGGGACATGACGCCTAAGGGGCTCTACTGGGAAAAAAGGGCTCTGCTGCACACTGGACAGGCCTGAGGGCTGCCCAGGAGGGACTGGCATCTCTTCCTGCCATCTCACCCCCATTCCAGGAGACCCTGGAGTGGGAATCCCAGAGAACCCAGCAGGAGACTTTCAGAGGAGCATTTATTTGGCAAAGTAACAGGTGCACTCAGAATGCCAACCAGTTCTGTTTTTCAAACTCCTACAGGTCAGAAAAGAAGACATCCGGCAGTACCAGCCTACAAATAAGGACAGAAAACCATGATCTCCCAGGATCCCTGTTTCTCTGTTTCTCCACTTTTAATCTCTCTCCCTCTCACTTTTTTCAGCTCCTCAGGGTCAGACGCTTTCTTCCATCTATTCCTCCCTATCCCAGAAAATAGACCCTGGCTTTTCTGCTGCCTTCAGATTATTTTGCTGGAAGAACTTGGTGGGAAAGTTTTTCTCCCTGCTCGGAGGGAAATGGAAGGCTAGTCCTATCTTTGAGCTGTGGCTGGGAACATTCCGGGTCCTGCCCCCAGGCCCATGGAAGATAAATATCCTCAAAGGTGGAGCTGGTGTCTTTGTTCACTTTGTGGCTTAAACAGCAGGCGTTTATGATCATGAAGTTCTGGAGGCTGCCAGCCTGAGGTCAAGGGGCTGGCAGTGAGGGGCGGTGAGGGAGGGTCTGTTTCAGGCTCTCTCCTTCTTCCTGTGTCTGTTTACATCATCTTCCACCTATGCAGGTTTCTGTGTCTCCATTTCCTCTTGTATGGACACCAGTCATGCGGGATTAGGACCCAACCCAAGGCCCTTGTTTTGACCTGATTACCTCTTTGAAAACCTTATCTCCAAGTAAGGTCCCATTCTGAGGTCCTGGGAACTGCAGTTCTGACATATGAATCTCGGGGAGGTGCAGTTCAACCCATAAGAGCCAATAAGTCTTAAAAAAAAGTTCATTGGCAGAGAGTTTCTTTACAATGCTATATTACTTTCTGCTATATAGCAAAGTGAATCAGCGATAAGTATACATATATCTTCTCTTTCTTGGACTTCCTTCCCATTTAGGTCAGCACAGAGCACTGAGTAGAGTTTCCTGAGCAACACAGTAGGTTCTCATTAGTTGTCTGTTTTATGCACAGTCTGTATGTCAACCCTAATCTCCCAAGTCACACCACCCTGCCTTTCCCCTCTTGGTGTCCATACGTTTGTTCTCCACATCTAGGTCTCTATTTCTGCTTGCAAATAGGTTTATCTGTACCATTTTCTAGATTCCACATATGTGCATTAATATACTATATTTGTTTTTCTGATGTGCTTCTGTATGCATGGCAATCTCTAGGTCCATCCATGTCTCTTCAAATGGCACAATTTCGTTTCTTTCTAAGGTTGAGTGATATTCCATTGTATATGTGTATGTGAACCACATCTTCTTTATCCATCCTTCTGCTGATGAATAGTGGCAAAGTAAGTCTTAAATGTCAGTGTACAGTGCCGGTGGCACTCCCACAAATTCTGACTTGATGGATCCGGGGTAGAGATCAGGACTTTGTGTTTTCACAGCCCCTGCCTGGGGTAAGTGTGATGTGTCCCCTCTCCCCATAAAATGCTCCTAAATTTCAGACAACAAAGCCAGCGCTTTGCTTACTGAGAGCTTATAATGGCGTTGTGCCGATCACCTCAAACTGCAAAGAAATGACTTTCTCTTATATCTAGCTTTTCCTAAGTCCCCACTGCAGGGCCAGGCCCCACTTACATGTCACTGCACGCCCTCTTGAATTTTCTAGTCAGATCCTTGTCATATCTGGAGGCTGCCAGGCCCACTTTGATAGTCACTGTCCTCTCTGACTGACAGGTATATGGTGTGACTTGAGCTTGGGACTTTGGGGCCCAGCTCTGCTGCTTACTGGCTGGTTGACCTTGAACATATCCCTGCCTCCCTGAAGGTGAGTTCATATGCCTCTGCATTGAGGAGCGTCCTTGCCCGTCTCAGAGGGCCCCTGCCTGTATTGAAAGGTGCAGTGTTTTCAAAAGGTAGGTTACCTGGTGTGTAAAGAGGATAGAGTGGACATTGGTTACTATTATAATCCTCTACCAGCCTCAGATGGCAAAACCAGATTTAGCTCAGTTCTTTGCAGTTTGAGGTGACTGGCACAGCAGGAGGAGGTGGGTTGGCCCATGGGGTCCAGAGCTCCCTGTCAGACCACTGCCTCTGAAACCAGGAGAGAATAATTTCTGTTGTTTGGAGCCACCCAGCTGGTGGCATTTGCTATGGCAGCATGAGGGGAACTCACATTTGGGGTCCTCTAGGCTAGATTTAGTCCCAGGGGAGTGGCTGACCCCACCTCTAAGGGCCCAAGCCTCCTGTGCTCAGCTCTGGCCGAGGTGGACAGCCATGGCTGGTGGGATCAAGGAGAAACAGTTTCCAGCAGCAGCACTGGGTGGCCTCCAGCAGCAGAGACGTTTTAGACTCAATGCTTTTCTCTGCTCAGGTGGTGTGGGTCTCTTGGGGTGAAGAGGGGGAGATCCCTGAAGGAAGTAAATGAAATTCCTGAGAGTTACACAGGGTCTGAGTATTAATGCTAAAAAATAAAAGGGATGTGACCGTATGTGCACACCGATTGGCGCTGTTTTTACTGGTCACACAGGACTGGACCTGCCTGGCTAGGTCTGCTCCGGGCGCTGCCTTTGAACATGGAGATTCCTCACATCTCTGTTTCTGCGATCACGGCTCAAATAAATGCTATCACAGTGCCGGCATTCAGATGTTTGAGAGAAGACAGTTACTATTAGTTAAAGTAGACACGGAGCACTGGACTACTGTGGGTGCCCTGCCCCTCCCCCACCCTGTGCTCCCTCTGAGCCAAATACCAGACCAGATGGCTCCCTGGCACTGCCACGTGGGGGAACCACTGCTTGTTACAGGAGCGTCTGTGGCTAGGAATCAGGTGAGGAATTCCCAGCCACTCTGGCAGGCGTAGGGGTGGGTTTGCCAAATAGCGGCTCTGCTTCCAGCCAGATTCCTCCTGCTGGCCAGGAGCTGCACCCAGCTCTAGGTGTCTGGCTCTTCTCTCTCCATTCGGCAAATTCTTCCTTGGTTTGCTCTGTGCCCAGGCCCACTTCATACACAATGTAAAGGAAATCATGTAAATTAAGGACATAGGTGATCACGCCCACAGAGGTAGGGGAACCTGGTGTCAGGAGAGGCTGGAGCCCCACCCAAGGGCTTGGAGTCAACCAGGAGCCCCCCTGGGACGATGTGAAGCCCAAGTGAGGGCGGAGACGTGGACTAACACTGGATGCCAAATTGCATAGGGTGCACATTTTAAAAATAATGGCTTTTCGTTTGTTTTTGCCACATGACAGTGGCACGCTCAGTCGTGTCCAACTGTCTGCAACCCCAAGGACTGTAGCCCACCAGTCTCCTCTGCCACCATCAGTCCTTCCAATGAATACTCAGGGTTGGATTTCCCAGACAAAGATACTGGTGTGGGTTGCCATTTTCTCCTCCAGGGGATCTTCCCAACCCAGGGATCGAACCCATGTCTCTTGCATCTCTGAAAGTGGGTTGTTTATCACTAGTGCCACCTGCGAAGCCACACAACAAGTGGGATCTTAGTTCTCTGACCAGAGGTGGAACCCATGCCCCCTGCAGTGGAAGGAGGAATCTTAACCACTGGACCACCAGGTAAGTCCTGAAATAATGCTTTTAGAAGACTGTAAAGTTGTAAGCTGGTAACTCTTAAGGAAATGCCCTACCACGTTCCTTGCCTCTCCCATCCACACCTGAGGGCAGCGTCATGCTGGGGTGGCCAGGTGACCCCTGTCTCTGTGTCAGCCTCAGTGGGCACTGGGGTTCAGGGAGGGAACTTTGTCTATGTAGGAGTCACTCTTCCTTTGCCATCCTGTGTATGGTTGGTTGTTCCATTGGCCTAAAGCACTTTTCACATTCCAAGCCTCAAGAGCCAGAATTGCTAGTTACCGCCTTAGGGAAAGATGCTCCCTGGGGGGATAGACGAACTCCTGTGTGCCTGGAGAAGGACTAGATGGAGGGATAGGAGAAGTGGGTCCTTGACAAGGTCCCACTGAGGTGCCAGCCACAGGAGCCGTCTGCATGGGTGGAGTAGACAGATTAACTGTGAGGGTGGAGGCTCCTAACAAATGAAAGGCTTCCTTTTTCTCCGACATCAGCTCAGTTGAAAACATGTCCCTGTGTTTCTGGCTCTGGCTGAGGCCATGAGGACATCTGTCGCTGGGTGGGGGACTAAGGGCTGACAGAGGTATTGTGAGGATGTCACTGTCCCAGACTGGGAGATGGCAACCCCACAGCCTGGGTGCCTGTTCTGTTCTCGGCTGCCCACACCCTGCTGGGTGGAATGCTGATCTCTAATCTCATGGATCTGCATTTCCCAAGAATAAATGAAGTCAGACCACAACTCTCTCACTCTGCAAAGCTTAATGAAATCAGAAGAGGATGGCTATGTCCAGCCTCAAATCTCACTGTCAAACGGGGAAAAGGGTACGATCCCACACTGTAACCTTTGAAAAGTGGTCGCTGAGAGAAGAAACGTGATACTCTACGTGGCTCCTCATTCCACCTGCATCCCCACCAAAGTCCTACAAAAGCAAAATGTAAAAAGGATGGTTAATCAGTAAAATCAGGAACATTCTCTAGTGACTGAAGCAGCTTGACAAGTGTTGATAAGGAAACTGTTGTTGTTCAGTTGCTCAGCTGTATCCAGCTCTTTGGACATGCAACCCTATGGACTCCAGGATGCCAGGGTTTCCTGTTCATCACCATCTTCCAGAGTTTTATCAAACTCATGTCCATTGAGTTGGTGATGCCATCCAACCATCTCATCCTCTGTTGCCTCCTTCTCCTCCTGCCTTCAGTTTTCCCCAGCATCAGGGTTTTTTCCAATGAATCAGCTCTTTGCATCAAGTGGCCAAAGTATTGTAGCTTCAGCTTCACCATCAATCCTTCCAATGAATACTCAGGGTTGATTTACATTAGGATTGACTGGTTTGATTTCCTTGCTATCCACAGGATTCTTAAGAGTCTTCTCCAGCACCACAGTTCTAAAGCATCGATTATTTGGTGCTTAACCTTCTTTATGGTGCAACTCTCACATCCATACATGAGTGCTGGGAAAACCATAGTTTTGATTATATGGACCTTTGTGGGCTAAGTTATGTCTCTGCTTTTTAACACTCTGTCTTACAAAAGCCAAATGTAAAAAGGAAGGTTAATCAGTAAAATCAAGAACATTCTCTAGTGAGTGAAGCGGCCAATAAGTGTCCATAAGGAAACTGCTTGGGGACAGAAGCTCTTACCCAGGCCCCTCTCCCCAGCCTCAGGGTCTCAGCCCCTTTCCAGAACCCCACAAAATCGGGGGGAATGACCCAAAGACCCAAGGGATCCATGCAGTAGTTAGAAATACCCTCATTGAGGTGGTGCAAAATCTAGGACATTGCACAGGATCTCAGGAGAAAACGCCAGATGCAGCATTGCCAGCAAAGTCTGCTCAGAACTCTCAAACACCTCTGTTCCCATCCTCGCCAAAAGACTGGGTACAGAAAAGTGGCTATGAGTGCAAAACCCTTGTCAGAACTGTAGCTCAGAAGGGGGAACATAAAAATGATCTGATAAAGACTGAAGTTATGTCTCTGAATGGACATTCAGCCACACTCTAGGAGAGAGAAATGGAAGCCTGGAACATCAAATGTGCAATAATTATCAAAGAAGCAAAGGCGGGAAGAAATAAACATCCTTACAGATGATGGACAAAGAAACCAGTCTGTGAAAAAACCTTATTAAAGGAACAGAAGTAGACTGGAGCCATGCTTCCGGCTGGAATAGGAGGTGGTTCCCCAGACTGCCTCTAACCTAGCAGGCTGTGCTGGCCACTGACTGCCCTTCGCTGCCCTTCTGCCTTGCTGCAACACCCTCCCCCACAACCCCTGCCTTTGAGTCCCAGGCAGCTGGAAGCCAAGGCTGCTTCAGGATGAAAGTCTGGCCCCTCGCTTTAGGTGGACCAGCTCCATGTTCAGTGCTGGCTTGTGGGTCTCACAACTCTACCCATCACTTTGTGGGCAGTGCTGGAGGAGTATATGGGGGAGACACTTCACACCCACTGAGACTCACGGGTCACGCATTTCTCAACAAGCACAGGAAGTCTTGCTCTTTCCTAAGAAGAAATTGTTCTAGGCCCTTAATGTGGCTATAAATGGAGCTTTTCTGCCTAGGAACTGGGTTTCGCTGAGGCTCTTCCTAGACCTGGCATCCGAGCCCAGCATCAGCAGGCCGTGAGCAGTGAGCCGGTGTGACTGGTTCTCTGGGCGACGGCAGTAATGAGGTCACTGACAAGCCATCCCTCCTATGTGCTTCAGTGGCACAAGCCCAGAATACTTGTATTCCTCCTGGGGACATACCTGGGGCCAGTCTACTCTGCCAATACCATTTTCTATTTCCAGATACTTCCCTCAACCCTGTGTGTGAAGCCCTTTTATAGGAAGATCTCCTTTCCTGGGAGTCGGAGTTTCCACCCCCCAGCATGGAGCACTGCTAGATTGTGGGTCACTCTTGTCCTCTGGTTAATTAGCTGATCAAAGGTGGTCTCTCCTGAGCAACTGGTCTACCCCATAACACCTGGCCTGGTCCTGTGTGTGGCTCATGTTGGTGAGACCTCCTCCGTGTGACTTCAGATATCCTCGTGGCATTCCTCCCTACCCCTGGCCTTGTCCCGTAGCTCCTCCTTCTGACATCTGAAATTCCAGTTAAACCATATTCCTCTTTGTATTAGTCAGCTTCTCCAGAGAAACAGAACAAATAGGATATATACAGACAGACAGATATACAAGGAGATTCATTGTGAGGGATTGGCTTGTGTGATGTTGGAGGCTGAGAAGTCCCACAATCTGCCATGTGTAAGCTGGAGGCCCAGGAAAGCCAGTAGTATGGTGCTGGTCCAAACCCGAAGGCCTGAGAACCAGGGTTCTACTGGGGTGAGTCCCAGTCCGGGTCTGGGAACCAGAAGTGCTATTGTCTGAGGGCAGGAGAAGATGGACGCCCGAGTTCAAGAAGAGACAGCAAGTTCATCTTTCCTAAGCCTTTTTGTTCTATTCAGGCACTTCATGGATTGAATGATGCCCACACACATCAGAGAGGGAAATCTTTACGTTCTCTAGACAAATGCTAATGTCTTCTGAAAACATCCTCCTAGGCACACCCCAAAACAGTATTTTACCAGCTATTTGGGCATTCCTTGGCCCAGTCTAGTGGACAGTTAAATTACTCATCACTTAAAGTTTTGTCAAGAATACAGATGCTGTTCAGAGAGGCAATAGCTCAGCTGCTAAAGAGCAGCTATGACATCTTGATGAAAGACCATCACATTTTCACTTAAAGCCTAAGCTTTAGGAGTGCACAGGGCTGGGCTGGGGCCTACAAGAAGAAGGAAAGCGGTGAGATGAACATTTGGGTGGGCAGATGGAGGAAGTTGAAGATTCCTTTATCTACTTTACAGTTTGTCTCTGGGCTGAGCTAGCTTTGGACCAGGTGTAATAGAGAGGGACACAGGGTACAGGGGTCTGCTGGGACCCTAAGTCCTTCTTCCCAGACCTCTGCCAAAGCTAACAATGCCTGAAAAATAAGGTCGATGCACCAGTGTGCTACGGTGGGCCCTGAGGGGTGTGGAGGAACCCAGTCTGGCTGCCCCAACCTGTCCACTGAAAACAAGGGGGAACCCGGAGTGGAGCCGCCATGGGCTTCATATTCTGTGGATCTGCCTAATGACTAAAGATACCTTCTCTGAGTCAGGTTTGTTGAGCTTGGCTCCTGGAGTGCATTGTTTTCTTTCCTTTTTAAGACATGTGAAGTCCTTTGATGAGCTGATGTTTTATATTTTGTGTTTTCTCATGCCAAATGAGCACTTATTATTATCTACAATTACAAAAGCTTTTGGTGTTTTCCGAGCTTCGCTAGCTTCAGATTTCAAGGATATTTTGCTTTTTATACAATAGAGGGGTTCTGAAGCAGTTGTATGTAAATTAGATTTATGACAATTTAGTAATGCTTAAAATTCACTGGTGACCAAAAGGAAACTTCTGGTGGATTTTTTGGGTGAGAAATAAAATTAACATTCTGTAATCATAATAACTGCCTCTGTTCTAGACAAAGTGTCATAAGTTGAGATTTCGGGTTGGCGATTTTTTTCATTAATTAGTTAATGTATTAATTTGTGTGTGGGGGTCTTTGTTGCTGTGCGTGGGCTTTCTCTAGCTTCAAGGAGCAGAAGCTGCTCTCTGGTTGTGGTGTGTGGGCTTCTCATTGCAGGGGCTTTCCTTGCTGCAGAGCCCGTGCCCTGGGGTTGCACTGGCTTCGTAGTCGAGGCACGCGGGCTTAGTTGCCTTGTGGCGTGTGGAATCTTCCCAGACCAGAGATTGAATCCAGTCTCCTGCATTGGCGGGTGGATTCTTAACCACTAGACCACCAGGGAAGTCCTGGGTTGGTGTTTTTAGAGGAAAGCATCCTGTAATATACATGCTTACTGGTCTTGTATCCTCTGTGGAGTTCTGTCTTTTCTGCAATTTTTTTTTTCCTCCGCCACTTTTATTTTAATTGGACTGTGACTCACAGAACAAGTTTAGCATGTTGAAAGGCGGACTAAGACATTCAGGGATAGTCCCCAGAACCCCCAGGGCTGGCAAACACCTTGGCTGCAGGGGAAGCCATCCGTTTCCTCAACTGGTCCAACAGGCAAAATGTATTAATAATTATAGTTTGCAGTGCTTGTTAAAGCAGCTGGTGGAGGGAGAGCAGGTTGAGCTGCCTTTTCCTTGGGCTCCAAACAAATGAAACACCTCTTGTTCACTGCCACTTCCTAGGCGCTGGTGCAAAGGCCTTCTCGGGATCTTTAGAAGTCGACCTTGAACATGGGTCCCCGCTGCCTCTGAATGCTCATAGGTGAGTCCTGCCAGGAGGCAGGGGCACACAGAGCCCGGCCTTCTCCAGACCTGACACTGAGCTTCTCCTGCTTCCCTCCCCCGAACCGGAGTCCCAGAGTCCTGGTAATTGGTCAGGCTAGTTGTGGTTTGAAGGTGTGGGGAGACAGCTCCTGGGCTCCCATAAATGAAATGCAGCCTTCTCTTCTTCCGTCCAAGAGGGAGCAGCCAGAGCCCTGGTTCAACACAGGTTAGACAGGTACCAGAAAGAACAAAGAACTCTGGGCCTGCTGATCTGGTTTGAAAGCTGCTTGTGCAAGTGGCCGGCAGGGCCACCTCCTTATTTCTCTGCCCAGCCCTCCTGCAGTTCAGCCGTCCTGAGGTGGCCGTGTGTGCTGGGATGAGGCCATTGGCCAATGAAGGTGCACTTATCTCAAGGATCAAGAGCAGGCCTGGAATCTAAAGGGCAGAATCTTTTCCTTCTTGTTCCAAACATGCATGTGTATGTGTAAAAGGAATTGAGGGTGGGGTGGGACGTGATAAGGGAAGTCCTGCAGGGGAAAGAACAGCATCTCCCACCCACAGTGGGAGTGTCTCTGTCTTGTCTGTTTCACTCACATTGGAGCTGTGCCGTGCACACTTCTCCACTAACAGAGAAAGAAGCTTTTGAAACAAACTGGCTCAGGCCTCGGTGATGGGAGGCAGAGGTGTTGTTAATAAAAGGAGCGAGATAGTAAAGTTGCCCTGCTTCACATAGCCCAGGAACCTGGGAAGATGAACACTCTGGAGCTGGCTCTAGAGAGTGGAGACAGGACGATGGAAGGTGGGGCTTTGCAGCTTTGTGCCTTTTTAGGAGGTCACGCTCTATCTGCTCAGCACCTTCTCCAAGAAGCAGGCCGGGGAGAGCAGCTCAGATGGCTGGATTGAGCACAGGATGGGGCGCGGAGCCCTGGCAGCCTTTCGGAGAAAGTCAGAACAAAGGCCAGGCCAGTCAAATAACAAGGGTTGTTTCAGCTTGTTAAATCAACTCTGACCCCAGGACGCTGTGTTGAGAAGGATTCTGAGTATCATAGCAGTCTTTCCTGTTCCACCAAGGTGGTCAGGGGCCCGGGAGGTCCTCAAGCAGCAGATTACCCAGCTCATGGAGCTGTGCGTCTTTCCTCATCTCTGACAGGCATGTGACCCTGGTTGCGCAGAACTCTGATTCCTGGGATGGGGTCCCCTTTTGCTATAGGGCAGCCATACTTGGGCTGGGAAACAGGGACAAGCCAGGGCCTGGAAGATTGAATCCAGATCATCTCTTCCTCGTCAATGGACAAAGAGCTGGCAGCTAAAAGTGGGGCCCCATCTCTGGAAACTCTGGCAGGTTGGGGCAGTTTTTTGACCATTGCCCTGGGGGCAGGGGCTTATACTGTGGCGTGTGCACTCCTCCCAGAAAGGCCAGAAGTCTAGAATGGAGAGTGGTCTCTCGACACCTGACCAGATGTAGTTGCTGACTGCCTTGCACAGAACCCGAAGGATTTGTTTGGGATTAAATGAACATCAGTTATGGGGTACTGGTATATGCTGGGTGTTCCATGAATATTAATTCACTTTCCCTTTCTTTAAAAAAAATCCAGCAAAATTATACGCAATGAGAAATTTACCATTTTAGACATTTTAAGTCTACAGTCAAGTGGCCTTAAGAACATTCACATTGTTGTACAACCATTACCACTGTCTGTCTCCAGAACTTTTTGATCTTCCTCTATAAAAATTCTGTCCACATTAAACACTGCCTCCCCAGCCCCCGGCAACCTCCATTTTATTTTCTGTCCCTATGATTCTGATTCTTCCAGGAACTTCATGTAAGTAGAATCACACAATATGTCCTTTTATGGCTGGTTTATTTCACTTAGCATAGCGTGTGGGCTCAGATGAGTCCCACTAAGCATCCATACCCTCCCTGGTTGGACAGTTCAGTAAAGCTGAAGGTTAAGAGAAACACTGAGGGCTCTTCGAAAGGAAGAAGCCTCTAAAGGGCATGGTATAATTGGAAGTTGCATGTGGAGCATAGTGGGTGATGTGGCTCTGTAAGGGTTGTTTATACAAATTCACATGCACAGATCTATGTGTGAGTCTGTATGTGTAGACTGGGCTCTACAGGAGTCTTGGTGCTTTCTCAATAGCCGTGAACAGCACTACCTTCTTGACTTGTCCCCTGGTCCCCATGGTCCCATGGTGGGGAGTGGGGGAGAGGGGCGGAGGGCAAGGTGAAGCTTTGCTTTGTCCTGGGACTATTGCTTGTTCCATCTAGGTTGTAACTTACATACTAATAACTCTGTTTCTTGCTGTCCTCAATCTGAAAGGTTGGTCCTCCCCATGGGCTGCTTGCCCTACATATAAGCACATTCTTCCTTGCTCTCTGCAATAGTTCAGACTTAAATACCACCCTTTGCACAGAATGTGAATGCTAGGATGAGAAAGCACAGAGCTGTTGGTTATAACTAGTGATTAGACCACTTTCTCAGTCATACCTGCCAACAATTAGCCCTGTGTACGTGTTATACCCCACATACGGGGGCTGCTTAAATCCCTTGGTAGAGACAGACTTCAGCTGCAGCTGCACTGGTTTTAAAATCAGATCAGTTTAGTGTGTGAGAGCGCATTGTGTCACCGGGAAGCCACAGTCGTTATGACACAGCTTGAACCACTTAACCTTTGAGTCATTGCAACAGGGACTGAACCATTGAAACCTGAGGTCATGGCAGCCTTTGTCTGATGGGTATTTTTCTGTTTTCAGTATATTTGAAAAAAAAAAAAGGAAAGGGAAAAAAAGTCACACAAAGCCCTGTATGAGGAGGACAAACCTTCGTTTCGGTTTAATCCCTCTCTCTGAGGCTGGGAAGAGAGAAGGTGGAGCTCTCCAGAAGAGGCTTCTGTGCACAGGCCAGCTCTGCTGTGGTCCTTGGGCTGCCCTCATTTCGTTGATAGTCCCATCCTAGCTGGCATTCCATTCCCAAGTTGGGGTCGTTCCTCACCCCGTGGGAGATTGCAAGAGAATTCCCCACCAGCCCACATTATATCTTCTCTCCACTCTTTTTTCTCCCTGGTCTCTGCCCTTAGGAAGTTTGCAGACACACAGATCATTATGGTAATGGTGGGAATGCAGGAGAGCCAGCTGGAGAGCCCAGCCCAGGGGAGGGGAGCAAGGCAGGCATTTAAAGGAGGTGATGGGGCTGAGGGGCAAAATAGAGAGCACTTCTCAACTCCTGATGCTTCCTACCACGTAGAGGAAGCTTTGGTAGTGTAACACGCCTAGTCTGCTTCTGCCATGTAGATTAGAGGAAGAGGAATTCCTTACGTTTGGAAAGAGATACTGGGTTTACAGGGTTCAGATATGTCGTCTCCTTTTTTTTTTAGAGAATCAGACTGCAGAGAATGAAGGTCTTCTCTGCCCTTCCCTGCTGTCAATATTCCAGGGGCAAGACCCCCACATGGGGAGGTGTGCTCTGACATAGCACAGCCTGCTACGGGTTCTATTTGAACCTGGTGATAGTGTCCAGAAGCCATTTGTTTGCAGATAACATAAGCCACATTCTCTGAGATCTATTTTATCTGTTGTAAAGGCAATATTTCGGTTTCCATCTGCTTGGCTCGTTTGACTTATTTCTTAATGACTTGGAGCTTAGATAGAGAAGAAGGGTGCCATTTGGGGGGCCATGTTGAATTCTAGTAGTGACAGTTCAGCCCCAAACCCTGATCATTTAAAGAAAAAGGAAGTTGAGAGCATGCTCTACTGTCAAACTGGCTGTCTGTGAAGTATGTGGGGGTGTGCTGTGCAGACACAGGGAACACAAACCCAGAGCTCAGAGTGGAGAAGGATTAGCATGCAAAGACTGGAACATACCAGGATGGCTGGAACATTGTGACCGAGGAAGGAATAATTGAGCAAATGCTCGAAAAATTACCCAACCAGACCACACAGGCTTTGCAGGCTAAGGAACAAGAGTTTGAATTTTATTCTAAAAGTGATGGTAAGTCAGTGAAGGTCTTAAAAGAGCAATGATACAGTCTTATTTACACTTCAAGTCATTCTTTGGAATGGTCTGTGGGCTGGGTAATGACAATAGGAGAATTGAGATAAATCCTAAATCTGGCTTGATGCATGGATGGATGTGCCATTTACAGAGCTGGTGAAGACCAGGAGAAAATTATCCAGAAGGAGTATGGGGAAGGTACTTAAATTTCAGTTGTTCTGAGACTTCTCAGGGGCAGTGTCAGATCAGCAGTTGGATATGGGCTCTGTAACCCAGAGGATCTGGAGGAACCCAAAATTTAGAGGGGTGTGTGTGTGCGTGCGTGTATACAACACATCAGAGACAAATAAAAACATCCCTAGCCAAGCCATGTCACCCTGCTTGGACACTCACTGACAAGGAACACTAGCAAAACATCATTTTTTTTTAAATTTAAGTTTTTATTTTTATTTAACAAGGTTTGGGGCTGGATAATACAGACAACATCCCCTGGAAAATTCTGTATAGAAAACCTAGCATTATAAAGAACTATCACATGATTTTATTTGGGGGAAATTTTCATAATTTCCAGTGTATTTTTTCTTCTCCACACAATAACTAGTTGTCAATCATTTTCCTGTTGAGGGCAAAGAATTCAGAAGAATTTTTATTCATTACAATTGATGTCTTTTGCAAAAAGACCCCTTAATTAATGTTTATATGGGGCACATAGATTTTTCAAAACATCTGGCCCTTCCTAACACACACAGCTGTGTTTGAGAGCCCGATTTTTCACCCAGCCAAAGGACCCCACAGGGATCCACTATTCAGCTCAACCTCTGCCTCTCCACATTTTTCATAATGGAGCCACTTTCCCGCAATGCTCCTGCTGGCTGAAACCCATTCATTTCCATGAAAGGGGCTGCAGATATTTAAAGTTCATTTCAGGAAGGTTTCATAATAAGAACTGGGGAAAATAACATAATCTCATTTTAAAACATTTCCTTCCTCTGTTCTGCTGATGGAATCGAACAATTCAGAGTTCCATCTGTCCTGTAACAGGTCCAGAGTGCCTGATGTGGTTTTGAAGTTGTTTGTTTGCTTTGTTTCAGGGCACCTCTGGTGGGATTCCCTCCCCTCCGTGCTGTATTCAGACTGTGCCATTTGATCCTTGGATTTGCAATTCCAGGAGCAAAAATAATGAGCCAGCATTGTAGGGAAATGTCACTTACCCCCAACATGGTCAGAATGCAGGGCTGGTGAGGGATGTCAGACTCTAAAGGCAGGGTGGATTTTTGCTTGAATGAACATTTTTTTTCTCTCAAATTTTATTTATGTTCGGCTGTGTTGGGTCTTACTGCTGCGAGGGCTGCTCTCTAGCTGGGAAGAATGGGGGCTAATCTTCAGCTGTGCACTAGCTCCTCATTGCAGCGGCTTCTCCTGTGGAGCGCAGGCTCTTGGCGTTCAGGCTTCAGTGGTTGCGGCTCCTGGGCTCTAGGGCGCATGCTCGGAAGCTGTGGTGCGTGGGCTTAGTTGCCCTGTGGCATGTGGGATCTTCCCGGATCAGGGCTCGAACCTGCATCTCTTGCATTAGCAGGCAGATTTTTTACCACTGAGCCACCAGGAAAGCCCAAGGAACATTTTTTTAAATTAGCATAAAAACACACAATCATCAAACAACAGCAATAATAATCCAAATGTGAGTCTATATGTAATGTGCTGACAGGCTGCATGGTATGTTCATCATTTTCCCTTCCCTAGGCCTTGAACAACCAAGGCATTATAAGGTACTACAAGCCTCACAGCGAGACCCTTTTCTGATGTGAGCTCAGTCTTGGATGAAGGTGGGATGGGACTACCTTCTACAGTTTTGCCTGACTCTTCCTTTCTTGAGTTTCTGACCTGTCCATTCCCTTTAACCTTGAGGGCTGGCGAACCTCTTCTGTAAAGGGCCATGTCTTATTAGTTTAGGCAACTATAACAAATATACCACAGACTGGTGACTTGTAAAGAGAAATTTGCTTCTTACAATTCTGGTTAGCAGGACATTCAAGATCAGGGCACCAGCAGATTCAATGTCTGGAGAAGGCCCACTTCCTAGTCTGTGCCTTCTATTGTAACTTCGCATAGTGCAACAGAGGGGCAGAGGGGTGAGGGAGCTCTCTGGGGTCTCTTTCATAAAGGCACTAATCCCCTTCATGAGAGCTCCACCCTCATGACCTGTTCACCTCCAAAGGCTTTACATCCTAATTCGATCAATTGGGTGTCAGGTTTCAACATAAGAATTTTGGAGAGATACAAGTATTCAGACCAATACAGGCCAGATGGTAAATATTTTAGGCCTTGCAGATCACACATCACTTTCACAATGACCCAGTTCTGTCTCATAGCATGAGAGCACCCCCAACAAAGGGTGATCCAACAAGATTATTTATGGACATTGAAATTTGAATTTCAGATATATTTCACATGTCATGAAATAGTATTCTTTTGATTTTTAGAAAACCATTTAAAAATTTAAAAGGCATTTTTGTCCCACAGGTTGTACAAAAACACATACAGGCTGTGGGCACGACAGATTTGACCTGTGGGCTGTGGTTTGCCAACTCCTATTCAAGTTTGTTGCTTTTGTGCTAATATTCCTCCTGGCCACTAGGGGCACATGACTTTCTCTTCACACTAATCAAGGTTCCTTCTCTACAAAAGCAAGAATGAGACAGTTTCTGTCAGATTGGAGTTGAAAGATGGAAGGATCCTTCTTATTTTAATTTTTAACTCTCCTTTTTTTACTCATTATCCTCGGTAATGTGGTGAGCCTCACCCTATCAGTTCAAGGCCCAAATAGAACAAAAGGTTGATTTCCCCTGAGCATGGAGACTTCCTCCAGCCTGAAAGTCTTTGGACTAGGACATTTGCTTTTTTCCTCTCTTTAGACTCAGACTAAATCTTTGACTCTTCCTGGATCTTAAGTCTACTGGACTTGAGACCAGACTACATCATTAGCTCCCCCTGGGATTGGAATTATACTCAGCTCTCCTGGGTTTCCAGCTTGCTGTGTCATCCTTCAGCTATTAGGATTTACATGGCCCCAGAAATGCATGAACCTATTTCTTATAATGGGTCTCTCTCTCTATATACACGTCCTACTTGTTCTGTTTCTTTGGAGAACCATAACTAATACAATCCCTTCCCATTCTAATTATCTGTAGCAATCTGATCTTTCAGTTCCTTGAAAGCACTGGGTCCCTTCCCTCTGTGAGGACCCTCCCTCCCTCCTTCATGTCCTGGCTAAGACCTAATCTACCTCAGGCCTCAGCTTAAGCAATATTTCCTTAAGAAAGCCTGACCCCTTGGCATCTTCACTCCCACTGCTAGACCAGCTCTCTCTAAGCTTCTTTCCTAATACTTACCATAGTGTGAAATGTTAGCTGCTAAGTTGTGTCCAACTCTTTGCAACCCTTTGGGCTATAAACTGGCCAGGTTTCTCTGTCCGTGAATTTTCAGCAAGAATACTGAAGTGGATTGCCATTTCCTTCTCCAAGAGAGCCTCCTGATGCAAGGATTGAACCAAGTCTCCTGCATTGCAGGCATATTCCTTACCATCTGAACCACTAGGGAAGCCCAGTTCTTACCGTAACTGTAATTTAAATGTTTATTTGTGAATTTTCTTGTTTAATGTCTTGTGCCTTCCAGGACAGGGCACTGCCTCAGGGCAGGGACCACACCTATTTTGTTCAACACTGTGGTCCCAGCACGTGGATGTGGCCATGCACGAAGTGATTAAGTGATTGGTGGATTCCTGTGCCCATGGCTGGTAGTGTTCCGGAACTGATTATGTTCTGCAGAAGACAACAAATGTGTCAGGGCAAGGTAAAGAAATAAACAACCTGCCTGCCCTCATCTGTATCAAGAAGTCTAGATCCTGAAGAGGAAGATGTTCTTTTCTTCTAGTTAGAAATATCACTATTACTCAGTCATTGTTAAGATGAAAATCAATCTTATTAAGGCAACAAGGTATTTTCCGGTTGGATAATTTTATTTGCTGTGGTTTTTAAAGTGTGCGTGTATAGCTAGGTGATAATACATGACTAAGAGTCAGGATAGATGAAATTTTAATGTTTGTTTCTTCAGTTTTATCCATCTTCCACTTTCTAGAATGACTTCTGTGTGGGGATAAACATGATTCATAACTCATGTTTTTAAGTTAAAAATGTATAAATTGTAGCTCCTCAGTCTGCCTCATTTGTTTCAGTTTACAAACTTCCTCTGAAACCAGGTTTTCCTTGATTACTGGGGCTTCCCTGGACAGAGGGCAAAATGGAACTGAATAGCCTGAGGCTGGGTTTCCCCCAGAAAGACTTTGCAATTCCCTCCTTCCATCTTTTCTGTCTACCTTCTTCCTCCCACACACTGACTTGTTTCCATCAGAGATTTGGAGTGGGATATTTCTTTTATTCCCTTACTGTGTGCTAAGCTCTATTTACAGTTTTCCAAAGGACATAACATAAAATCAAAGAAAAAGTTTCCAAAATAGTGGTAAAGATTTTTATAATATTAAAAGTATGAACGTGTTAGTCACTCAGTCATGTCCGCTCTTTGCAGACTCCATAGACTGTAGCCTTCCAGGGTCCTGTGTCCATGGAATTCTCCAGACAATAATAATGGAGTGGGTTGCCATTCCCTTTTCCAGGGGATCTTCCCAACCCAGGGATTGAATTTGGGTCTGCTGCATTGCAGGCAGATTCTTTACCATCTGAGCCATCAGAGATATTTTGATAATATGCAAGGCCATTAAATAATAAATCAGTTAACAGACTTGATTTTGAAAAAAAATTTTTTGAAGTAAGGTTGATTTATAATATTGTGTTAATTTCTGCAGTACAGCAAAGTGATTCAGTTATATATATCCTTTTTCACATCCTTTCTCAATATGGTTTATCTCAGAATATTGAATATATTTCCCTGTGCTATACAGTAGGACTTTGTTTATCCATCCTATATATTAAAATGATAGGTTGCATCTGCTCATCCCAAACTCCCAATCCTTCCCCCCACCCCCTTGGCAACCACAAGCCTATTCTCTATGGACAGATGTGTTTCTGAGTGTCTTCTTTGAGATCTGTGCTGTAGCAGACAGTCGAGAGATATAGAAGTACACAGTTATCTATTTGCTCCCCTATCTAGTATAGTATGCATTGGACATTTGCCTTAAGAAATGTGGAATATTGTGTTGGAGCTGGAAAGCCCCATGTGCTGAAGTAGAGTGTGTCTGGAGGAAAGGAAAGGAGAAAGCCAGAATCATGTCCTCTGGTGTGAGTTGCTGCGTGCCTGAGTGCCCACACTTGAGAGGTGATACAGCCTCACTAAGCTCACCCCCGGACTGGGTTCCTTTTGCACGGCTGCCCTGAATGCTGTTTCTCTAAGTATTTCATGGCCAACTCCCTCATCTTCTTCAAGTCCTTATGTAAATGTCACTGTCTCAATGAAACCTCATTATTTGCTACATTCTGAATTTTTTATTTGGTGTATCCCCCAAAATTATATGGTGAAACCCTCAGGGGATCTTCCCAACCCAGGGATTGAATTTGGGTCTGCTGCATTGCAGGCAGATTCTTTACCATCTGAGCCATCAGAGATATTTTGATAATATGCAAGGCCATTAAATAATAAATCAGTTAACAGACTTGATTTTGAAAAAAAATTTTTTGAAGTAAGGTTGATTTATAATATTGTGTTAATTTCTGCAGTACAGCAAAGTGATTCAGTTATATATATCCTTTTTCATATCCTTTCTCAATATGGTTTATCTCAGAATATTGAATATATTTCCCTGTGCTATACAGTAGGACTTTGTTTATCCATCCTATATATTAAAATGATAGGTTGCATCTGCTCATCCCAAACTCCCAATCCTTCCCCCCACCCCCTTGGCAACCACAAGCCTATTCTCTATGGACAGATGTGTTTCTGAGTGTCTTCTTTGAGATCTGTGCTGTAGCAGACAGTCGAGAGATATAGAAGTACACAGTTATCTATTTGCTCCCCTATCTAGTATAGTATGCATTGGACATTTGCCTTAAGCAATGTGGAATATTGTGTTGGAGCTGGAAAGCCCCATGTGCTGAAGTAGAGTGTGTCTGGAGGAAAGGAAAGGAGAAAGCCAGAATCATGTCCTCTGGTGTGAGTTGCTGCGTGCCTGAGTGCCAGCACTTGAGAGGTGATACAGCCTCACTAAGCTCACCCCCGGACTGGGTTCCTTTTGCACGGCTGCCCTGAATGCTGTTTCTCTAAGTATTTCATGGCCAACTCCCTCATCTTCTTCAAGTCCTTATGTAAATGTCACTGTCTCAATGAAACCTCATTATTTGCTACATTCTGAATTTTTTATTTGGTGTATCCCCCAAAATTATATGGTGAAACCCGAATCTACAATTGTAATAGTTTTAGGAGATGGGGCCTTGGGAAGTGATGAGGTCAGGAGGGTGGGGCCCTCATAAGCGTGATTGTTGAGTTGATCAGTCATGTCTGATTCTTTTGTAACCCCATGGACTGTAGCCCACCTGGCTCCTCTGTGCATGGGATTTCCCAGGCAAGAACACTGGAGTGGGTTGCCATTCCCTCCTCCAAGGGATCTTCCCAACCCAGAGATTGAACCTGAGTCTCCTGCATTGCAGGTGGATTCTTTACCACTGAGCCACTGGGGAAGCCCCTATGAGTGGGATTATCACCCTTATAAAAGAGATATATATTAGTTATATTTGCACCCCTGCTCCCCACAGAATATCTGCCTTTTGAGGGCTTATCTGTATTATTCATTGATGTCTCTTAAGTGCCCAGAAAAAGCACCCGCATAGATACTCCATCGGTTTGTGTTGAACAAACACACAGCAGGGTCACGTACTCTTAGCTAATTTGCTTTTGTATTCCTCTAGAACATCACTGCTTTGAAAGTGGTAAATAATTTACCTTCCAACACCTGTTTAGTTGATGCTTGTTCTTTTCATCTCCTAGTTTTTAAATAGCTGAGAGGGAATCACCAAGGTGGTAACTTTATTGAGAATGGAAATGCTCTATTTGCATGCTAGGAGCAAGTGGGTACTCTTTCTGGACGTATATGGTTTGGACTGCAGGTGCTAAAGACAAGGGATGAGTCGGGGCAGCAAGACATAGGCTGGACTGGAATAGCTGGACCTTAGATCAGTCATAGGAAGCACCTTCCTGGCACGATGCCCGATGAGACAGAGCACTGGTGAGCAGACCAGCTCCTGGATGATGGGGACTGAGGAGAAGCAAGAGGGAGGGCTGGCTGCTGAGAAGCAGGAGGGAAAGGTGGGCAAAGAGCTTTGACATTTTGTGATGAGCCACAATGAGACAGGGAGTGGTCCAAAGACAGCTTATTTTAGAAGAGACGTGGAGTTACACAAGCCAGCCTGCAAAGTGGAGTCAGAGAAGGTCAGAGCCATCTGCCTCTAAGTTATTACACATGAGAAAGCCAGAAAAAGATGTAGTAGTACTGGGGTCACCTCAAAGAGATTTTGAAAGAAGGAATTGAAGTTCTTCCAATTTTCATTATGAAAAATTTCAAACGTACAGAAGCATTTGAAATATAGTGTATTACTATACATATATGTATATACACACATTGCCTGGACCAGCAACTGAAACAACATAATTTTTTTAAATTTGTTTTATTTTTCATTGAAGGATAATTACAATATTGTGATGATTTCTGCCATATATCAACATGAATCATCCACAGGTATACACATGTCCCCTCCCTCAGACCTCCCTCCCACCTCCCTCCGCATCCCACCTCCCTCCGCATCCCACCTCCCTCCCCATCCCACCCCTCTAGGAAACAACAGAATTTTAAGTGGGTTTTATTTCAATTACCAAGAGCGAACAAATGTGTTACAGTAGGTACACAGTATACACAGAAGAATATTTTTCCAGTTGTTGCAATAAGACCTTTGATTCAATATATGATCACATTGCCTCACTATAATTTCAGTGAGTCAAGACTATAATACTACTTTTAGGAAACTTAGTTTTTGAATATGAACCTCCGTGTGAAGTCACAATTCATTAAATTAATGAGGAAGGCAATGTGATGCTGTTTGGTTCAGTGCATCTGTGATTGTAATCTCTGCCAGCAAAATATTTTTTAAATGTTCTTGTTAGCTGGGTTGAAATGGAAAATATTGTTTTGTTCCCCTCTAAAGAAAATAAAAGCTTGTGCAGTTATTTTTTATGCCAAACATTCTCTGAGGATAAAGGGCTCATTCATGCTTCAGTATTTTCACCTCTCATGTAGGAAAATGAAAAAGTTAAAGAGTGAAGCATGAAGGTGAAAATACTGAGGAAAATGAGACTTAGCAGCTTAACATGGAGGGTTTTGTGTGTGTGTGTGTGTGTTTTCAAAAATCAGGTTTCTTCCTTTCCCCAGTCTTCTGATTTAGATTGTTTTTGTTGCTGTTTACCTGTGTTGGTTTTTTCCCAGTCTTTTCATCTGAAAAGGGTTCCTTTCTGTGCCCATCAATTCATAGGTCACCTTTGCCACCAGTTTTCTTATGGGTGACTTGTTAAAGAGCCAGTTTAGTGCATTCAAACTAGTCTGGTGTATCTGTTCTAAAACCACAGATACTGCAGGCTCACTGAGACTGAGGGTTCTTGAATTCTCTGTGTAATAAATCAAACTCCTTTGGAGGTGAGTCAAGGAAAACGACTTGACGGTGAGTTCTGAAATTATAGGTTATCGAGTTACAGCGAGGGCCTAGCGGGGAAGTTCCCACGGTGATCATTCTTAGTCCAGTGTCCTCCTCATCTGCGGAGGGTGGGTCAGTGGTCTGGGGTACCACTGCTTCAGAATAGATTGCTGGGGCCACCCAGCCAATAGCGATGGATGGGTCCATGTGTTAAACCTCCAGTCAGCGCTGAGGAGAGGATGTGAGGATGAGGAGGAAGTGGGTAATTTTGCTTTGTTCCCTGGGAAGAATCTCCATCCTTCTCAGCAGTCAGCTTTATTTATTTGTCTGGCTCATGAAGACAGACGCTCTGTTCATTCCCCTCATTCTTCTTCTGCTTTTATTAAAAAAAAAAAATTTATTGAAATATAGTTTACTTACAATGTTGTGTTGGTTTTAGGTGCACAGCGAAGTGATTCAGATAAATACATATGTATATATATTCTTTTGAAGATTCTTTTCCATTATAGGATATTACAAGATATTGATCATAGTTCCCTGTGCTACCAGCAGGTCCTTGCTGGTTATTTATTTTATATGGAGCAGCGTGAATATTTTAATAAAAACTCCTAATTTATCCCTCCCCACCCTCTTTCCCCTTTGGTAATGTTTCTTTTTTGTTTCTTTTTCAAAAAGTTAATTAATTTTTGGCTGCCCTGGATCTTTACTGCTGCACGGGGCTTCCCTCTAGTCGTGGAGAGCAGAGGCTTCTCTCTAATTGTGGTGCATGGGCTTCTCATCAAGGTGGCTTCTCAGTGTTGTGGAGCGTGGGCTCTAGAGCACTGGCTTACTAGTTGTGGCTCAATAGCTTAGATGCCCTGAGACATGAGAGTCTTTCCGGACCAGGCATCAAACCCATGTCCCCTGCATTGGCAGGCGGATTCTTAACCATCGGACCACCAGGGAAGTCTGGTAACCATAAGTTGTTTTTTTTTTCTACATTTGTAAGTTTATTTTTGTTTTGTAAGTTCATTTGCATTCCTCATTCTTTTAAAATCCATTTTTTATTTGCACAAGTAACCCATGAATGTATTCTCATTGTAAGAGAAAATTCTATACAGGTAAAGACAAAAATCCCTCTGAATTCCCCACTCCCCAACCTACTTACTCCCCTAGACATAATTGCTAGTATCAGTTATGGTTTGGTATAAATGTCCAGATTTTCTTGTTTTCATTTGAGTGTTCATATTTACACAGAGAAATATATAATTTAGTATATGTATTTACATGAACAATGTCATGTAGCCTTCTGGAACTTCGATTTGCAGTCAGTGATATGTCTTTGAGATCTTGACATAAGACTACTGATGTGGTCTTTTCCATATGAATTTACTTCATTTATTTTATTTTATTTTATTTTTTGCTGCTACAGTGTATTCCATGGATGTGCAAAGATTTAACTAGTATCTTTAATGATAGCTTTTTAAGTTGTTTCCTTATTTTATTTTTTTCAAATTTTAGACACAGCTGTAATAAACATTCTTTGATTCTTTTGTGCATACACTTGAATAACTCTCTAGGACAGATGGAAACTTGCTGGCTGAAAGGCATGGGCATTTCATAAAGATCAGTTCAGTTCAGTTGCTCAGTCGTGTCCGACTCTTTGTCGCCCCATGAACTGCAGCACGCCAGGCCTCCCTATCCATCACCAACTCCCGGAGTTCACTCAGACTCACTTCCATTGAGTCAGTGATACCATCCAGCCATCTCATTCTCTGTCATCCCCTTCTCCTCCTGTCTCCAATTCCTCCCAGCATCAGAGTCTTTTCCAATGAGTCAGCTTTTCACATGAGGTGGCCAAAGTACTGCAGTTTCAGTTTTAGCATCATTTCTTCCAAAGAAATCTCAGGGCTGATCTCCTTCAGAATGGACTAGTTGGATCTCCTTGCAGTCCAAGGGACTCTCAAGAGTCTTCTCCAACATCACAGTTCAAAAGCATCAATTCCTTGGCGCTCAGCCTTCCTCACAGTCCAACTCTCACATCCATACATGACCACAGGAAAAACCATAGCCTTGACTAGATGGACCTTAGTCAGCAAAGTAATGTCTCTGCTTTTGAATATACTGTCTAGGTTGGTCATAACTTTTCTTCCAAGGAGTAAGCGTCTTTTAATTTCATGGCTGCAGTCACCATCTGCAGTGATTTTGGAGCCCCCCAAAATAAAGTCTGACACTGTTT
>SJYC01064121.1:0-17440 GCA_006408675.1 Madoqua kirkii | reverse complement strand
GTGTGCCCCCCCCCCCCCCCCCCGCGCGTTCCTCTCCTCTCTCTCTGCATCGGGGACCTCTGCTGGCCACACCCTCACTGCTTGCCCTCTGCCCCCTCCTCCTCCAGCCCAGCTGTTTATCCACAACTTCCTCCCTCCTGGCAGCAATCTCATCCCACAGCCTGCTCTGCCGATCTCTTTCAAGAGACATGGGCAGCATCTGCAATTGAACTCGAGGTCCCTGGGGAACTCGACAGCCGCTCACCCCCACATGCTTTCCCCTGGCTCCCCACCCCGAAAATGCGCTGACATGGGCCAGATGAATGCTTCAGTGGCCAGCTGCTGGTATGTTTTCAAGTTCCCACCTGCTGTCATTTTGTCCTGAACCTGTTTATCCAGGTGAATTCCGCTTACCTTAAAAGGTGAGGTCTTGAAAACAAGAGAGAGACCAGTTCTATGCAATTCCCTCTGCACAAAGCTTAGTCTAGCACCACAAGCACTTAGGTATTTAATAAATGCTTCCTGGTGGTAGAATAATACAGGAAATCTTTTTATCTCAGGCTTTCTTGGACTTATGAATTAGGTGGAAAGTAGGCGGAGTAAGGGTGAGATGCTGGTGATTATGTTTTAAAACTTTTCCCAAGGCTCAAACTTCTAATTTGCATACACATGATTGCACAGAATGTCTGATTTGACAGACATTCTGATTGCCTGGTTCTGGAAAAGTGAAGTGTATTCACTTTATGCCTTGCCTTTCACATGTGAGGCATATTCATGGGCTTCCCAGGTGGCTCAATGGTAAAGAATCCACCTGCCAATGCAGGAGATTCAGGTTCCATCCCTGGCTTGAGAAGATCCCCTGCAGAAGGAAATGGCAACCCAGTCCAGTATTCTTGCCTAGAGAATCCCATGGACAGAGGAGCCTGGCGGGCTTCAGTCTGTGGGGTTGCAAAGAGTCGGACACGACTGAGCGACTGAACACACACACACAAAACGTATTCAAAAAGCCAAGTCACATTTAGTCCCCAGACGAGCTGCCGTACACAGATCTGAACAAACGTGAGTGAAGTCACCCCATTCTTGGCTTCGAGTGGGTGTACTTCTGCTTTGGAGACTTGTTGTACCAAAGCAAATAAAACAGGAAGGGCAGGCTGTGGAGGGAGGAGATGTACTATACTTATATATGATTCATGTTATTGTGCAGCAGAAATCAGCACCACATGGTAAAGCAATTTACTCCAATTAAAAATAAAGTAAATTTACAAAATACAGAAAAAAGCCCCACGAAGGGAGAAGAGCATTTCCCTACCCACCACCCCAACCCCACCCCCAGACTGTCTTAGACAGCCAGGACACCTTCCTTTATGTCTGATTTTTCATTTTTAAATAATAAACTTCTACAATTTAAAGAATTTTTTTAAATTTACACAATTTAAAGTTTTAACTGTGACTCTTTTGTTGGGGAGGGATGTGGGTGTGTCTGTTGTATTATTTAAAGACTAAATAAATTAGAAGTGTTCTATGGGCTCCGGGCTGCCCGGGTGCCAGTAGTGGTAGAATCCACCTGGGTTCTTCCCAGGTGGCAGAACCCACCTGCCAGTGCAAGAGAATTAAGAGATGCGGGTTCGGTCCCCTGGATCAAGAAGATTCCCTGGAGGAGCGCACGGCAACCCACTCCAGTATTCTTGCCTGGAGAATTCCATGGACAGAGGGTCCATGGGGTCGCAAAGAGTCAGACAGGACTGAAGTGAAGTAGCATGCACCCATAGGATTTGGAAACAAGAAAGCTAAGAGTTTTTGTTGTTTGTCTGTTCTAGTTTAGGCAACTTAACCTTTCTAAGTTTTGGCTCTCTTACAATAAAACAGGTGTAACGTTTTGAAAAAAAAAGCCTGTTGTTATAATGGCTCTCATAGCTTTAGGTTTAAGGCATCATCAGAGTGCCCCCCCAACAATTACCCTGGGCCTGTTTGATAAGACCTAGATCTGGGGCCTGATGCATTCTAACCTTGGCCTAACCCAGTGACTCACTATGTGACCAAGAGACAGTTGATTTCCTTATTCAACTTGCAGAATTGTGAGATGGGAACCCTAACAGTGACCAGGTTACTGTCTGCCACCCTGATCTACTCAGAATAAAAAGCTGCTGCATGGGAGCAGAATAGAAAACGAGCTCTGTGTTGAAAGGACTTGCCCCCAGACCACGAGTCACAGCTAAAAACAAGTGCTTGGGACTTACTGCCTCATGGTCTAGTGCCCAGGCCAGATGTTTGGTGAGAGAGGAAGTAGAAGTGACCCACTCCAGAACTGTCTGCTCTCACAAGCTGCCAGTTGGCCTGGCATCAAGGGACTTTCCCGGTTACTTAGTGAAGATGGTTTCCGCTTGGCTCCATCCATGAACAGCCTTCTGGTGAGGACCAGGGACACTGCTTCCCAGGAGCTGGGTGCTTGAGGGAGCTCGTGCCAGCCCCGTAACCCTGCTCAGCCCGTGTGTGTGTTCCCGAGGCCCCTGACTTCCTGGGCTTGTCATCAGAGCAAGGCACAGGGACCTCCAGGAAGGACCCCTTTGGCGGATGGGAAGGGGCAGGGTCCCACTTGAGCCTGTTGTGAACAGAGCTGGGATAGGAAATCCACCTGGAATTTCCTCACCTGGAAGGAGAGGGAGCAGAGAAGGTGGAGAGAGAAGGGTCTGTGTTGCTGAGGCCAGGAGAAAGAAAGTGCACTCTCCTGTCTCTTTCAACTTAATTTATATTTCAAAATTCTTTTCCTGTCTCTCTGTCTTGGGCTGTATTTTCCACTCTGCTTTCTGATGTTCTGACTCAGCTTTGGCGCATGTAATCGGCTGTCAGCCTTGCCCTCTGTTTGTTTCCCACATTCGCCACATGGATCCAGGCGTTTTTTGGTCTCTCCTCCTTTTTTGCCTTCCTGCGGTTTCCAGAACACACTTTAGAGACAGTAGTCTTCTCAGGTATTGGGTAAAATCCCTTTTTTGATTTTTTTGTAAGAACATACTTTTCCTTCCTCCTAGGAACTCTCTTGATCCCCCTCTGATTTCTCCCAACCTCGCAGTTCATTTCCTCCTATGCTCAAACTTTTCTTCCTTTCTCCTCACTGTCAACTGTGTTTTGGTAACAGCCTTATGGAGATACAACTCACATATCATACCATTCTCCCACTTAAAATGTACAGTTCAGGGACTTGCCTGGTCATCCAGTGGTTAAAACTTTGCCTTCCAGTGCAGGGGGTGCATGTTCAATCCCTGGTTGGTAGCTAAGATCCCACATGCCTGGAGGCCAAAACTCCAAAACATGAAACAGAAGCAATATTGTATCAAATTCAATACAGACTAAAAATGCTCCACATAGAAAAATAAAACCTTTTAAAAAAATGGACGATTCGGTGGTTTTTCGTATAGTCTCAGAACTGCATACCCCTCACCCCTCAAAGAAACCCTGCACTCATCAGCAACCACTCCTCACACCCCCCACCCCCAGCCCCTGGCAACCAGTATTCTGCTTTCTGTCTCTAAGAATTTGCCTGTTCTGGATACTTCGTATAAATAGAATCACCATATAATATTTCATCTTTTGTGACTGGCTTCTTTCACTTAGCCTGGTGCTTCCAAGGTTCATGCATGTCATAGCACCTGTCAGTTCTTGTTCTTCTTTACTGCTGATGCCCAGAAATTTCATGCATCCATGCAGCATGGATAAGGCTGGGACAAGTGTCAGATGTGATAAGAGGAACATGCATCGTGAGGAGAAAAATGCAAAGCGATAGGTTATTGAAATACAGTGTGGACTTTGGCCGAAAATAATATTCAGTGCTAAAATCATATTCAGTCAGTTCAGTTCAGTCGTTCAGTCTTGTCTGACTCTTTACAACCCCATGAATCGAAGCACACCAGGCCTTCCTGTCCATCACCAACTCCCGGAGTTCACTCAGGCTCACATCCATTGAGTCAGTGATGCCATCCAGCCATCTCATCCTCGGTCATCCCCTTCTCCTCCTGCCCCCAATCCCTCCCAGCATCAGAGTCTTTTCCAGTGAGTCAACTCTTTACACAAGGTGGCCAAAGTACTGGAGTTTCAGCTTTAGCATCATTCCTTCCAAAGAACATCCAGGACTGATCTTTAGAATGGACTAGTTGGATCTCCTTGCAGTCCAAGGGACTCTCAAGAGTCTTCTCCAACATCACAGTTCAAAAGCATCAATTCTTCAGCGCTCAGCTTTCTTTATAGTCCAACTTTCACATCCATACCTGCCTACTGGAAAAACCATAGCCTTGACTAGATGGACCTTTGTTGGCAAAATAATGTTTCTGCTTTTGAATATGCTGTCTAGGTTGGTCATAACTTTTCTTCCAAGGAGTAAGCATCTTTTAATGTCATGGCGGCAATCACCATCTGCGGTGATTTTGGAGCCCCCCAAAATAAAGTCTGACACTGTTTCCATATTAAGGACCATCAAATAATCCTGGCAGAAGACATGAAATAAATCTCCATAATTCAGGAAGGGCCCAGTCTAGAAAACTCCTTCCATGCACATCTCAAAGCTCCCAAACTCCCTCCTCTTGTCCCTTTCTTCCTTTTAAACTCTGCTCTGTCTGTACAAAGCAGCAGCACCACCCTACTTGGAAGGGTGTGCCCGTGAGGTTGGTCCCCGTGCCTGGGAACTTCAGTTCAGTCTTGGTCAAGAAAGAGGGATGTGCTTTCTTTACTGGGAATTTGGAAGTGCTCACATGAGAAAGCACTAGTCAATAGACAGGTTGAATTGGCTTCTTATGGTAACAAAAGATGTTATTGACTCAGGAGGAGATGAAAATGGCCGAAGATATTGATGGGCAACAACTTAGAGATTAATTGGCATGGGGGTCTGATGTCATAACTAGTCACTCAAGAGCCAGCAGGCGCAGGATCAGGAAGTAAATGTTGGTAGCTAAGGGTGGAGGGAATTGAGGAAATGGTGTCTTGAATTTTCTTCATTTTCAGGGCAGAGGTCGGAAACCATCGTTGCAGGCTCCAGCGCAGCTGTTGTAAGTGGGAACAGCCTCCGCGCAACTGTGGTAAACAGGAAGAGCTGGCCACCTTTAAAGTTGAGGAGCAGATCCATTGGTGTTAATATGAACCAGAAGCTGAGAAGCTGGGAAAGGGATAGAGGAGCAGGATGGAAAAGTGCTCCTCTTGCAAAAATATCTCAGAAATCATATTCAGTTGAGTTCAATTCAGTTGCTCAGTTGTGTCCAGCTCTTTGCGACCCCCATGAATCACAGCATGCCAGACCTCCCTGTCCATCACTTAATCATAACAAAATCCAACCAATTGAAATTTCAAGAACTTGATCCATGTGGCTCTAAAATATTAATATAGAAAGAGAGAGAAAGACCATTTTGAAGCTCTGAGATGGCTGACATTAGGATATTTTGAGGTTGGATTGGAAAGAAAGCAGCAAAGTCAAGGTGTGGTTTGCCATGCTCCATTGGCAAGTGACGTTGCTGCTGTGAACTCTGAAATCCTGAGGCTCAAGCCCATCCCAAAGGCCCTCATTTGCCTGCCACGTTCCCTAAAGAGCCCAAGTGCTGTTGCTCACGCCCCGGAGTCTGACAGAGTTCACAGTGACAGTTCTTTTATTCATAGTCTCCTGTGAGCCCGGAGAAGGCAGTGGCACCCACTCCAGTACTCTCGCCTGGAGAATCCCATGGATGGAGGAGCCTGGTAGGCTGCAGTCCATGGGGTTGCTACAAGTCAGACCCGACTGAGCAACTTCAGTTTAACTTTTCCTTTCATGCATTGGAGAAGGAAATGGCAACCCACTGCAGTGTTTTTCTGGATCAGCTCCCCTGTCTCTTATACACATCTGAAGGCAGTGGCACCCCACTCCAGTACTCTCGCCTGGAGAATCCCATGGATGGAGGAGCCTGGTAGGCTGCAGTCCATGAGTTTGCTACAAGTCAGACCCGACTGAGCAACTTCAGTTTAACTTTTCCTTTCATGCATTGGAGAAGGAAATGGCAACCCACTGCAGTGTTCTTGCCTGGAGAATCCCAGGGACGGGGGAGCCTGGTGGGCTGCTGTCTATGGGGTCGCACAGAGTCGGACATGACTAAAGTGACCTAGCAGCAGCAGCAGCCTGTGAGCCCAGGACCCATGTATGCATCCCCAGAACTGGGCAGGAACAGGGATGCTCCCCACCACCACATAGTGTTCTGAATCCCTTCACTCGCTTAAAGAGGGAGTGGGTAGGTATTAGTGCTACTGACAGTGGGAGTCAGCTGGGTGGAGGGGGACAGAGCCATGAATAAAATAATCATGGTCCTGCCTGTAAACTGAATGTGCCTCCACCTCCCCTCCACAATTTACATGTTGAAAGCTTGACCTTCAGGGTGATCTGTGGCCTCTAGGAGGATTAGTCATGGATTAGTGTCTTTATAGAGACCCCAGAGAATTCCTTTACCCTTTCCACCTTGTGAGGAAGCAACAAGCAGACAGCTGTCTATAAATAAGAAAGTGAGTCCTTACTTACCATTGCCTTAAAATTTTTTAAATTTTGTATAAAAATTTTAAAAGTTACTTTACATTTATTACATAATATTAGCTCTACTCCCCGTGTTATATAATACATCCTTGAGCCTATCTTACGCCCAGTAGTTTGTCTGTCCTGCTCTATCACCCTCATATTGCCGCTCCCCACCTTCCCAGTGATAACTACTAGTTTGTTTTCTGTATCTGTGACTTTGCTCCTTTTCTTTTGTTATGTTCACTAGGTTTTTATTTTTAATTTTTGGTTCCACATATAAGTGATAGTATGTGGTGGTAGTCTTTCTCCATCTGCCTTATTTCACTCAGCATAATGCCTTCTAAGTCCATCCATGTTGCTGCAAATGGCAAAATTTCTTTCTTTCTTTTTTTTTTTTTAATGGCTGACTAGTATTCATTTTGTATATGTACACACACATCTTTTGGAGAAGAAAATGACAACCTACTCCAGTATTCTTGCATGGGAAAGCCCATGGACAGAGGAGCCTGGCGGGCTACAGTCTTTGGGGTTGCAAAGAGTTAGATACAACTTAGAGACTAAACAGCAACAACACAGACATGCTCTTGGACCGCTCATTTGTTGATGGACACTTAGATTACTTCTGTGCCTTGGCAGTTATAAATAATGTTGCTGTGAACATTTGGTACATGTCTTTTTAAATGACTTTTTTTTCCCCAGATATATACCCAGGAATGAAATTGCTGGGTCATATGGTAGTTCTTCTCTGGTGGCTCAGCTGGTAAAGAATCTACCTGCAATGAGGGAGACCTGGGTTTGATCCCTGGGTTGGGAAGATCCCCTGGAGGAGGGAAAGGCTGCCCACTCTAGTATTCAGGCCTGGAGAATTCCATGGGCTGTATAGTCCATGGGGTCGCAAAGACTTGGACACAGCTGAGTGACTTTCACTTTAGCAGCTGCCCGGCTAGCCCAGCCAGCAGAGCATGGGACTCTTAATCTCAGGGTCATGGGTTCAAGCCCCATTTTGGGCTTCTCTGTGGCTCAGATAGTAAAGAATCTACCTGAAATGCAGGTGACCCAAGTTTGATCCCTGGGTCTGGAAGATCCCCTGGAAGAAGAAATGGCAACCCACTCCAGTATTCTTGCCTGAAGAATTCCACTGGGCAGAGGAGCCTGGTGGGCTACAGTCCATGGCGTTGCAAAGAGTCAGACACGATTGAGCGACTGACACTACTACGTATGGTAGTTCTATTTTTAGTTTTTAAAGAAGTCTTCTTACTGTTTTCCACAGTGGCTGCTCCAATTTACATTTCTATCAAAAGTATATGAGGGTTCCTTTTTCTCGCCAATGTTTGTTATTTGTGTCCTCTTTGATAATAGCCATTCTGATAGATGTGGACTAACATCTCATATCTCGTTGTGGTTTTGATTTGCATTTCCCTGATGATTAGCCATGTTGAGCATCTTTTCAAATGTGTCTGTTGGCCATCTGCATTTCCTCTTTAGGAAAATGTCTATTCAGTTCTGCCCATTAAAAATTTTTTTCTGCCCATTTTTAAATTGAATTGTTTGGGTTTTTTTTTTTTGATGTTGATTTATATGAACTGTTTATATATGTTTGAAGAAAGTGAAAAGTGAAAGTATAGTCACTCAGTCGTGTCCAACTCTTTGCAACCCCGTGGAATGTAGCCTACCAGGCTCCATGTTTGATATTGAATCACTTATCATTTGCAAATATTTTCTCCCATTCAGTAGGTTGTCTTTTTGTTTTGTTAGTGGTTTCCTTTGCTGGGCAAGAGCTTTTAAGTTTAATTGGGTCCCATTTGCTTATTTTTGCTTTTATTTTTTAAAGTGTAAAAGATAGGTCTTAAAAGATACTGCTGTGATTTGTAGCAAAGAGTGTTCTGTCTGTTTTCTTCTTGGAGTTTTATAGTATCCAGTCTTACATTTCAGGTCTTTAATCCATTTTGAGTTTATTTCTGTATATGGTGCTAGAGAGTGTTCTAATTTCATTCCTTTACATGCAGCTCTCCAGTTTTCCCAGCACCACTTATTGAAGAGATTCTTTTCTGCATTGTGTATTCTTGCCTCCTTTGTCATAGATTAGTTGACCACAAGTGCATGGATTTATTTCTGGGCTCTCTATCTCCTCCACTGATCCATGTATCTGTTTTGTGCCAGTACCATGCTATTTTGATTACTGTGGCTTTTGAGATTACTGAAGTCAGGGAGTTTGTGAATTTGCAGATGTCTTAACCTTGGATTTCCCAGCCTCTAGAACTGTGAGAAGTAAATACCTGTTGTTTATAAGATCCCAGGTTATGCTGTTCTGTTACAGCAGCTGATATGGACTAAGACAGGTGTGCTCATGCAGTTTGGAGTGTGTGGCAGCAACAGGCATTAAATACATCTTTCGCTATAAATGCAGGAAGGGCTATAAAGATGCTAAAGGGAAGAGTGTACTCAAATACTGAAGGAGAGAGTGTACTCTATGGGCCCCTCCCTGAACTGCAAAATTGCTCTTCCCCTGTTTGGAGCCAGACACTGTTTCTGGATCAGCTCCCTGTGCCTGTGTCTTCCTTCCTTTTCAATGAGTTCCCAGTTCTCTTGCAAGTAAAATTCTTTCAGGCCACGCCAACATTTTCCCAAGTCTGCCCAGGTATATCCCACCGCAGGACAAGGTTACAGTCTAAACTCAAGTGGAGGTCCCTATTGTGTGACAGGAATTTTAAAAGTTTTCTGTTTCTTTTATTTTTAAATTATGGCTTAAAAATACGTAACATGAAAGTTGTCATCTCAACCATTTTTATATACGTGGTTCAGTAGCATGCCCTGGGCTTCCCTGGTGGCTCAGGTGGTAAAGAATCTACCTGCAATTTGGGAGACTTGGGTTCAGTTCCTGGGTTGGGAAGATCCCCTGGAAAAGGGAAAGGTAACCCACTCTAGTACTCTGGCCTGGAGAATTCCATGGACTATATAGTCCACGGGGTGGCAAAGAGTCGAGCATGACTGAGCAGCTGTCGCTTTCAGTAGCATTAAGTACATTCATATTGTTGTACAACCATCGTCACCATTTATCTCCAGAATTTTTCCATCTTTTCAAGTGGATTGGTGGCTCAGGTGGTAAAGAATCTACCTGCAATTTGGGAGACTTGGGTTCAGTTCCTGGGTTGGGAAGATCCCCTGGAAAAGGGAAAGGTAACCCACTCTAGTACTCTGGCCTGGAGAATTCCATGGACTATATAGTCCACGGGGTGGCAAAGAGTCGAGCATGACTGAGCAGCTGTCGCTTTCAGTAGCATTAAGTACATTCATATTGTTGTACAACCATCGTCACCATTTATCTCCAGAATTTTTCTATCTTTTCAAGTGGAAACTCTGTGCTCATTAACTAAAACCCCATATTCCTCTTCCCCCAGCCCCTGATAACACCATTCTACTGTCTATCTCTATGCATTTGACTGTTCTAAGAACTCATATGGTAAAATCATGTACATTTTTCTTTCTGAGTCTTATTTCACTTGCCATAGTGCTTTCAAGGTTCATCTGTGTTGTAGCAAGTGTCAGAAGTGTGTGTGTGCGTGTGTGCTTAACCCATCATGCCAAGGTTTTATTGTTCTTTGTAGCCTCTATTGCAGGCAGTAAATCTCACTTCAGTCTTATTCTACATACAAACTGAGAAGACTCATGGTAGGATTTCTGGTGATGACAAAGCCCATAGAATAAACCCTCCACTCTCATACACCTGTGACAGGTACGCTTTTTTATATGTCAGTTTCCATAGTGAATGGAGGTACTTTCAGGCATTGCTGGCGAGAGTTCAAAGCAGCTTAACAACTAAGGAGGAGGACTTTGTAACATTTAACAAACATCAATGGGTCTCACTAAACTGAAAGGAAGGTGTCAGAAGGTCTGCATGCCCTTTGATCCAGCAACTCAGCTTAGACTAATTTATTCTGAAGAAACAACCTCCCAGATGCAAAATGCCACATGAAAAATGTTATTGATTGTGGAATTTTTTATAGTAGTGAAACCCTGAAAGCACAACCAAAGTTGTTATTTATAAGAGACTGGTTGAATCCATCATGGAGCAGTCATGTTATGGAGTATTGTGCAGCTATGAAAAAGAATGACTGAATCTGTATGAACTGATGGGTGAGGATTTATAAGCTATGTCATTAAGTGAAAAAGCAATGTGGCAAATAATATATAAAGCGTGTTTGTTTTTTTTTTTTTACATAAAGCATGTTACCATTTATGTAAAAAAAAAAAAGTTTGTGGGGAGATGAGTATGTGTGTGTGTGCTTGTTTCCACCAGAATCACAGGACAGGTAAACTAGAAACAAATGAAGATGATCACCTATGAGCACAGGTGTGAATGGAGTGGAAGGAATACAGATGAGAGTAATAGTTTTCACTTCTTTGAGATTATAAGTATTTAACAAACTAAATTAAATCTAAGTGGAATTTTAAAAAACCCTTGAAGCTGAATGTGAACAGAAATAAAAGGATCTATGTGGTTAGCAAATCGATGATGTAACAACACAGATAAGAACTACGTGTAACTTCTGACCCTTGTGTTCTGATTTGTGCTCCTGCTCAGTTGCTCAGTGGTGTCTGGCTCTTTATGACTCCATGGGCTGTACATGGAACTCCCCAGGCAAGAATACTGGAGCGGGTTGCCATTTCCTTCTCCAGGGGATTTTCCAGACTCAAGAATCAAACTCATGTCTCCTGCACTGGCAGGGGGTTCTTTATCACAGAGTCACCAAGGAAGCCCGGTGCTCTGACTAGTGGAATATATTCTATGAAGACCTGCAAGAAGTTTATGAATTAGGCTAGTAACTGAGAGTAATATTGGGGTCATCATGTGAACCTCTCTTGTGCATGTTGTAGGATACAGCAAATGAATCAATGTATTAATTGTGTGTGGGTGACTTAAGGCTCTCATTGTAGTGGGGGAGAAGTAACATAGAATGGAGGTAAATATGGAATGGTAAAGTGATCTTGCATGAGAAATGGAGGTATCAGTAGGCATTCATGGGTTCCAGTTTGATCCGCTGTGAAAGACAAACGGGAATATTAGTTGAAGCTGTGAAAACATATTTTATTTAGTAACTAGTGACTGTGGGGAAAAGAACTGAGATTGTTTTATTTCTTTCTTTCTTTTTGGCTGTGCTTGGTTTTTGCTGTTGCACATATGCTTTCCCCACCAGGCTCCTCTGTCCATGGAATTCTCCAGGCAAGAATACTGAAGTGAGTTGCCATTTCCTCCTCCAGGGGATCTTTCTGACCCAGGGATTGAACCCAGGTCTCTTGCATTGCAGGCAAATTCTTTACTATCTGAGCCACCAGGGAAGCCCATATAGAAGGAAGGGAAGCCACATGATAGGAGATTTATTAGAACAAATTCCATGATAAATCATATAAAATAACCATTTTTTTCAAAGACATCCATAAAGACCACCCGAGGATAAACTCACAGAGATGCCTCCAAGAAGCCAGACAAATAAGTTACCAATCCCAAAGTGAAGGCTGGAGGAGAAAGGGACAAAAATCTGGGAATAAAAAAAGTGTACAGTGATCATCATGGGGGATGGAGGGCAGGGGGATGGAGGTGATGCGGATGGACAGCCACTGCTTGTTTCTGAGGGACAGCTGTGTGAGGCATGGTCAGGGTTGGGGGTGCCAAGCACCTCCTCCATGTGGACACAGCAGACTCAAGGGTGGGGCTGTGCACATACAGCTATTCTTGTATTTTTCTTTTGCTTTGCTGTAGGAGAGATATTTTTTTAATAAAACCTTGGGAGAAAAAGTTTTCCTAGCAGAAGTCGCCTATCAGTGAGAAACATAGTAACACATCAAGGGCAAGAAAGCCTCTCTAGATTGATTGGCAGGACCCTGGAAGCAACAGACATGCCCCCTGGCCCTTCAGCATCATTCAGATTGTCTTCCAATCTGTGTGCCCAGCACAGTCAGTAGTGGTGAGTAGAGCAGAGATGACAGCAGACTGGGATGTGAGATGAGCCCTTTCCCCATTGTGGGCTAACAAGATGATCCGAGGCCAGATTGGTAGACCAGCTGGCCAAGGGCAGAGGTTCCTTCTGTATGGTGAGAAATGAGGAAGTCAGGTGCCAGTTCAAGCTTGGACAACTTATTTGGGTCTTATTTGAAAACTGGGGGAAATATAGTCTCTTTATTTATGCAACAGAGATCAAATAAGATCTTGTACAAGGCAAAACAGTCTTCACAGATTTTTGTTATTATCTTGTTTTGCGATTATCTCATTTCATTTTACAGATTTTTAATTCTGGAAATATGATAGCTTTTTTCATATCTGGATTGTTACAGATGTCCTTGCTCTTTGTAGTTCTTTGTAGTTCTATTACAGTTTCTAATACAGAATTTATGATCTTTCTATTTCACATGGTTCCCACCAAACAAGAAAAAAAAAAGCACTATGTCTAAAAGGGTCTTTGCCATGTTGTTGAATCCTGCTAACTCTTTAGGAGTCAGAAGCAGAGGGCTTCTTTTCTGACTGGGCTTCACTGAGAACTGATTGCATATTTCAAACTTGTTTCTCTTTCACTATCGATATACTTTCAGGGCCTGGTGCAGTAGGACACTTTCATACTAAGACATGCTTTCTGGGTGAATCAGCCTAATGTATAGTAAGAAATATCCCTGGAAGCCATTCCTACACTAGGGAGGCTGATAACAACCATACACCCAAGTGATTGTGAACCCCATGGGATCCCACCAAACCCAATAAGATGTATCCCTAAGTCAACTAACTTCCCCTTAGCTGGAATCCAAGATGCCATAGCTTTCCAATGTCTCTGTGCACGGGGAAGGAGGATGGAGAGGAGCCCAAGAGGAAAGACAATGATCTTAATTAATTACAGTTAAAACATCTTACCTTAAAGAGAGAGAGGGGGACAGATGGTTAGGGAGAATTCCTTAGTGTTACATTTAATAGGAGGTAGAGAGGTCCATCAGGCAGTCAGAAATGTGGGTCTGAAGAGAGAATGAATGGTAAACAGAGGTTAAGGATGTCCTTTCACAATCGTGGCTGCATGAGTGGATGAATTCCCCAAAAGGAAGACAAGAGAAGTGAGGCCAGAATATTGGGCAATGCCTAAATTTCATTGTGAGGTATAGGGGAAGAGATGGCTATAAAATCTTAGTCCAAGACACTGATTACAGACAGGATATGAAGAACGAAGACAGGTTGGTTTGGGTTTTTGTCATTGATAACAGGAAGACTTTTGATAATACATACATTGAAATATTAAAATGGCTATAAACCTATATTTATAGCTCTTCTACAACTATAAAATCAAAACATATTGAGTACAAGCAGAACTACAAAACTCAAAAAATAGAAATTGACATTCTGTATGACAGATGGTATTGTTTTGCTGAAATAAAATTGCTGCTATTGGTGTTAATAGTAGAAAATCTATTTATACGGTTTAGATTTCTCTTGTTTTGTTATTTTGACTTTGAGCATACTTCCCATCATTTGGGTAATTGTCATGATATCTCTGGTGATATTTTTCCTTTTTGACAGAGTTTATTTCATATCTCCTATCCATTATTTAGAAGAGACTGTCTAATGCTGCATCTCAAATATGATGGCAAAAGTATCAGATAACAACAGTTATTCACTGAGTGTTCACTATACCCACTAATGGCTTCCCAGGTGGCTCTCTGGGTAAAGAATCCTCCTGTAATGCAGGAGGTGAAGGAAACGTGGGTTCAGTACCTGGATCAGGAAGATTCCCTGTAGGAGGGCATGGCAACCCACTCCAGTATTCTTGCCTGGAGAATCCCATGGACAGAGAGGTACTTATAGGGCTATAGTCCATGGAGTCACAAAGAACTGGACATGACTTAGCAACTGAACAACAACAACTGTCAAAAAAATGTCTGTGTCAACCTTTCCACATCAAAGCCCTTATGGGAGTCAGCGTACAAGGAATATAGGTGTGGGAGGAAGACAATTTAGAATTCAGTGATGTTCTCAGTAGCTTTAACATTGGGAAGCTATTCAATCACTTGTTTTTCTCATCTGTGGAGAAGTGTTATGATGGCTAAATGAAGTTATGTAGCTAAAATGCCTCAAGCTGCCTGACACATAGCTGGTATTCGGTAATAGTAGCTATTATCAGTTTTAGACATTTAGTAGGGCTAGGATAAATGTGGAACTCAAAATGCTGGTAGATTAGGTAAGTAAGGCTCAGCAGTCTGATAGGTCTGGACCAATCAAACTAAGGGCAGGTGTTGGCACTTAGGATGATTCAGAGTCTGTATCCAGGTTGTTGCTTGTTCTAAATTTTTGCAATGTGATGTCCTGCTGTGTTTGTGTCTAGATAATGCACCTGCCCCCCGGCTGTTGAGAAACCTAGAGTCACTTACTCATCACATCTTTTTGTAAATTTCATTATCAATTTTGGGGAAAGGCTTTGGTACACAGTCATATTCCTGGGAGGTAAAGTGATTATTTCCTTCATCTTTGAAGATGGTAATCCTTTTGGGTTTCTCTGGACTTTCTTCTTTCTTAAAGAACTAATTTCTATTCTTTTTGTTGTTGTTGTTGTTGTTGTCATTGTTAGTCTGAAGAGTTCAGTCCTAATCATGCAGGAGCAGAGATTAAGTTCACGCAGACCTGATTTCATCCTGGGTCTGTCACCTCACTGTTGCTTGATCTTTCTGAGTATGAGTTTCCCCTGCTGGCAAATAAGGAACAACAAAGCTCACCTCCTGAATTGTTAGGAGGATCAAAGGAAAAATGGCTGTGAAACTCTGGACCCTTCAGCACTGTTCACATCTTCCTAAGTTCTCCCACCTTACTTAAAGAGCTCTTTACAAGATCAGCAGTTCTTTGACATACAAAAAAAAAAAAGGCATTTTTAATTCCTGTTTGGAAAATATGAAAAACGATAGCACCAAGCTGAGTTTTAACCACACTTGAGAATTGGAAAGGAGTTTTAAATTGGAAGCTTACTTTATTCAGGATGAAGAAATACTGAACTCAAGGGGGGAAAATCTGCTGCTAACTTAAATATGTAATTATTATCATAATTTCTTTCTTTATTTAAAACTGAGGAGTACAACTAAAGCACAAATGATTTCCAAAGATTGTCTGCAAATGCATTTAGCATGAGGCGGGACAGTGCAGGGGCCCTGCCACTAATGAGCTCTAGAGTCTCAGCAGGTCCTCCCTCCTTCGCTCCTCAGATTCCCACCATAAAATGAGTTGGTTGCGCTTAACTGGGAAGAGGAGCGGGGCTAGGGTATGTGTGAGATGTTTCTGCTCTCACAGGGGTGATAGGTATATGGTAAGCAGCTTCCCAGTTAGCCCCCTCCAACCCCTAGCTCTCTAGGCACCTCCTCCCCAATATTGCAGCAAGGTTGATCTGTGTGACCATCTTCAAAAGTGAGGGCCATTCATCCTATCGATAGATACTTAGGTTGCTTCCTTGTCCTGGCTATTGTAAACAGCGCTGCAGTAAGCGTTGGGGTGTATGTGTCTTTTTAAATTATGGTTTCCTCAGGGTAAATGCCCAGGAGAGAGTTGCTGCATCATAAGCTAGCTCTATTTTTAGTTCTTTAAGGAACCTCTATACTGTTCTCTATAGTGGTTGTATTAATTGAGGGTTGGTGGTAGGGGGGTCCAAGAGGGAGGAGATATATATATATATATACATATAACTGATTCACTTTGTTGTCCAGCAGAAACTAGCACAACATTGTAAAACAATTGTATTCCAATTAAAAAAAAAAAACTGAGGGCCAGTCATTCTGAGATAAGGTTAGGAAAGGTACCACGGCTTCTGTCTTGGCCTTCCTCTCTCCTTCCTCCCTCTCCCTGTCTATCTCTCTGTCTCTCTCTCCACTTGATGTGTGGAAACCCACTGTGAGCAGCTCTGGGAAGAGGTTCTCACGACGAGGGGCTGAAGCCTCGTGCAAACTGGCCATGTGCATGAACTTGGAAGCTGGCCCTCCAGTTTAGTCAGCTCACACCTTGACTGCAGGCTCATGAGAGACCCTGAGCCTGGAGCACCCAGTCAAGCTGCTTCCAGGTTCCTGAGCTACAGAATCTGTGTGATAACATCAATAAGTGGATATTTGTTTTAGGATGCTAAGTCTAGAGTGATTGGTTTTTCAGCAATTGGAAACTAATATAGGATACTGATCATGATCTAGTCGCTAAGTCGTATCCGACCCTTGTGACTCCATGGTCTGTAGCCTGCCAGGCTCATCTGTCCATGGGATTCTCCAGGCAAGAATACTGGAGTAGGTTGCCATTTCCTTCTCTAATATAGGATGCTACTGGCTTTTAATTAGCAGAGTCAGGAATACAAAGTGTCCGCTGTCTGTGGGACAGTCCTCCCCAAATTTCTTTATTGGAATCTAATCCACAAAGGTGATGGTCTTTGAAAGTGGGGCCTTTGGGAAGTGATCAGGTCACAAGAGTGGAGCCTACATCAGTGGGGTCAATGCTCTTACAGAGGGACCTCAGAGAGCTCTCACTCTGCTGCCATGGGAGGGCACAGGGAGAAGACAGACGGCTATGAGCCAGGAAGTGGGCCCGCTCCAGACCCTGAATCTGCTAGTGTCTTGATCTTGGGCTTTCAGCCATAGCTGTGAGATGTAATTGTTTATTGTTTAATTTGCACAGTCTATGGTATTTTTGTTAAAGCAACATGAACGGACTAAGACACACTCCCAGTGTGGAGACCAGGCCTCTCCCAACACTGGCACGACCGCTCTCAGCTTGAAATATGTATGATTATCTTTGGTGAGTATCCAGTAGCCCAGTGATTATTTTTTTTAATCTATGCTAAGAAATCCTGGCAGATGTGGACAAAATTATGTACAAGGATATCTCTTGTCCCTTAGTTTGCAAAACTCACTGAAAATGGCATAAATATCCACCAACAGAGGATTGTAAGTTGTAGT
>SJYC01064119.1:0-27116 GCA_006408675.1 Madoqua kirkii | reverse complement strand
TTAATGAAATTGAACAGAACCTTTAGAATAGTTTATCTTATAATTTCATCCATTAAATTTATTAATATTATTCTTGGAAATCACTGCAACAAAGTCAATGAAATCACAAGAGAAATCTTTAACACTTAGAGTCTTGTGGCTATGGGAAACACAGCAAATTTTAATTTACACTTTTTTTTTGCCAGAGAAGTAAGAAAGTGATCAGTAAAAGGCTGTAAAGTATAGAATGTATTAAGGAAAAATTCTTTGGGAAAGGAAATGTGATATCAAAGGGGGGAAAAACATATAAAATGCCATCTATTAAAAAAGAGATTGTTCAAATATTTAAAAATGTGATAATAATGGATTATCATATAGTAAATCACCATATTTTATAGATTTCATTAGATTTATTTAGAAGAATGATTATAACAGCTTCATTTGAAAACACTTGTATTTATGCTATATTCTTGCAGCTGTTTAGAGTTGTTGTCATTGTTTCATCGCTAAGTGAAGTGAAAGTCACTCAGTAGTGTCCAACTCTTGGGACCCCATGGACTGTAGCCCACCAGGATCCTCTGTCCCTGGTAAGATTCTCCAGGCAAGAGTTCTGGAGTGGGTTGCTATTCCTTCTCCAGGGGATCTTCCTGACCCAGGGATCGAACCAGCATCTCCTACGTTACAGGCAATTTCTTTACCATTGAGCCACCAGGGAAGCCCATTTAGACTTAGGGTAACATTTTTTTAAATGTCAACTTCAAAAGGTACAGAGAGAGAGAGATTGGATTATCATATAGTAAATCACCATATTTTATAGATTTCATTAGATTTATTTAGAAGAATGATTATAACAGCTTCATTTGAAAACACTTGTATTTATGCTATATTCTTGCAGCTGTTTAGAGTTGTTGTCATTGTTTCATCGCTAAGTGAAGTGAAAGTCACTCAGTAGTGTCCAACTCTTGGGACCCCATGGACTGTAGCCCACCAGGATCCTCTGTCCCTGGTAAGATTCTCCAGGCAAGAGTTCTGGAGTGGGTTGCTATTCCTTCTCCAGGGGATCTTCCTGACCCAGGGATCGAACCAGCATCTCCCACATTACAGGCAATTTCTTTACCATTGAGCCACCAGGGAAGCCCATTTAGACTTAGGGTAACATTTTTTTAAATGTCAACTTCAAAAGGTACAGAGAGAGAGAGATAATCTTTCAAAGTACTTTTAGGGAAAAAAAAGGAAAAAAGAACCATTGATTTAGGGATAGGTAGAACAAAGAGGACTAAGAGAGAATAGTCAGGAGAAAGAAGGAAAACTCAGGAAGCATGTTCACAGAATTCAAAGGAAGAGAGGCTTTGGAGGAGGGAGATTGTTCTGGGCCTCAGAGAGCAAGCAAGGCAAGTTCTAAGAGCTAATCTATTGAGTGTATAGGTCAGTGGGAGATAGTTCACTTTCCCCTGCTCAAGAGGCATTTGAGTTTGGAGATCAAGAATATCCTTGTCTCCTTAGGGGCTCAAAGAGGTTGCCTTGTTTTAGAGCAGAGGAAGAGCTCCAGGGAGGCTGCAAAACTGAGAGTGGACCTGTTAGTGAGAAGATGGTGTCCTGAAGGATGGAGAACTGAGCTAAGGCCCGTGGACTCAAGAGCGGTGTAGCCCAAGGTCTCCCCACTTAGGACCAGTGGGCCCATGACAGGTGCACTGTGCACTGAGGGGAAAGCCAGTTCGTCTAGTCTAGATAGCACCCCTACGCCCAGCTTAGAACAGAAGCAGGAGGCCATCCGTCCCTGATGGAAGCATATGGGGTGGACAAAAAGCAGATCACTCCAGATTCTAGGGAACCAAAGATCCCACCCTCAGTGTTGCATGCTATCTAAAACTCTCTGGAATCTTGCTGACCCAGGTCACAGAAAGAGAACCTCAGTAATGGCAGAATTGGATTTCCTCCCTATGGGAAAGGGAGCTGAGATTAATTTTCAGAAAGGGAAACATAAATAGAACATTTCTTAAAGTCTACCTGTTGTTAAATATTCAAGGCTGCTCCATAAGGAATGAAAAGCATTTGCTTGTATCTGACAGCTAGGAGGTCATAGGTGTAGTTTCAGCAGAGTTTGGGGGTGAAATCTAGACTTTATGGAATGAGGAATGAGTGGGAGGTGAGGAAGCAGAGGAAACACATGCAGATGGCTATTCCTAGAAACTTGGCTGTGAACAGAAGGCGAGATGAAGGATGCAAGCTTGCGAGGATGCAGAGGAGAGGGTTCTCCCTGAGGCCTCCAAAGCAGTGCTGGAACCTCATTCTTGCTGACTGTGTTCCTCCCATCCTGCTTCCTTGGGCATCTTTTTGTCGTTTCCTTGGTAATTATAGAGAGATGTATAGCAATAATAAAGATACTTAACAACAAGGTCCTACTGTATAGCACAGGGAATTATATTCACTAACCTGTGATATGATATATTGGAAAAGAATATGAGAAAGAATGTTCAGTTCAGTTCAGTTGTTCAGTCATGTCTGGCTCTTTGTGACTCTATGGACTGCAGCACGCCAGGCTTCCCTGTCCATTACCAACTCTCGGAGCTTGCTCAAACTCATGTCCATTGAGTCGGTGATGCCATCCAATCATCTCGTCCTCTGTTGTCCCCTTTTCCTCCCACCTTCAATCTTTCCTAGCATCATGATCTTTTCTAGTGAGTCAGTTCTTCGCATCAGGTGACCAAAGTATTGGAGTTTTAGCTTCAGCATCAGTCCTTCCAATGAATATTCAGGACTGATTTCCTTTAGGATTGACATATAAAGAATGTATACATATGTACAACTGAATCACTTTGCTGTACAGAAGAAATTAACACAGTGTTTTTAAATCAACTATACTTAAATAGTCTAAAAATCTAAAGAAAATAAGGATATGCCAAATTCAACAATGACAACAATAATAACAAAGCTGTTTATTGTTAAATGAGCTGCTTCAAAAAATGAACTGCCAAGTCTCAGTGGCTTAACACAGTAAGGTTTTCATTCTCATGAAGATAAAACCCTCTTGGGTTTTCCTGCTGGGACCCAAGCTTATTCCATCCATATCATCTTCCATACTTGCTTCCGAAGTTGCTCTGGAAAAGGAAAACAGCATACAGAACTACCTCCAGGAAGGTTCAGTGGGCCACGACTGGAGGGGATGAACACCACTTCAGCACACTTTGAGCAGAGCTCAGTCACATGACTGCAGGTAATCACAAAGGGGCTGGAAAGAGCATATAAGGAGACAAGGCTGATGAATGTGAATGTCTCTCCACTACGTTACTTGTTCAGTCACCACTATGACCCATTTAGCACATGTCTTAGCCTCTCAGGCCTCCCAAGATCTTGCCTAGGGTACTGCTCAGATCCCTGTCCTAATATTTCCAGCCTGATGTATTCACGTCTCAGAGTTTGTCATATAATCAGTAAGGAAAGAAATTAAATCACAAAGCTCCCACATTCTGGGCTTGAGATGTACCAGAGGGGAAGGTCTGGGGACTGGGCAGCAGGATCAAACACCCTGCCCATGAAACGTGGGCATTTCACTTTCTCCTGGGGTTCTCTAGTGTGATGACTAGTCACCACCATGGCACAGATGCTTTCTCCATGAACACCCTGCCCCCAGTGTAAAAAAAAAAAATAAAACAAAACCCATCTTTACACAGTTGAGACAAAAACGGCATTTCAAAGAGACTTTACTACATCCTACTACCCCCTAAGTGAAGAGCTGACTCTTTGGAAAAGACCTTTATGCTGGGAAAGATTGGATTTCCCAGGTGGTGCTAGTGGTAAAGAGCCTGCCTGCCAATGCAGGAGATATGAGATGTGGTCGATCCCCGAGTCAGGAGATCACCTGGAGGAGGGTATGGCAACCCACTCCAGTATTCTTTCCTGGAGAATCCCATGGACAGAGGAGCCTGGCACGGAGTCTCAAAGAATCAGACATGACTGAATTGACTTAGCACACATGCACCCTGGGAAAGATTGAAGGCAAAAGGAGAATGGAGACTCAGAGAATGAGATGGTTAAATAGCATCACCGACTCAGTGAACGTGAATTTGACCAAACTCCAGGAGACAGAGGAGGACAGAGGAACCTTTTGCAGTCCCTGGGGTCGCAGAGTTGGACACAGTTGAGTGACTGAGCAATAGCAACAAGGGATGACAAATGGAAATGAACAAGGCTCCATCAGCTTTTCCTCCTAAGCGTTTTGGTTAGCCTATTGTTTACCTCCAGCTGTTACCCTCAGTGTCAGGTAGCTGCAACATTAAAGACTCTGCATTGTTTTGCAATCCAGGCTGCTGGGCAGCCAGCACCTGGAGCCTTGCTTTGCTCGCCGTCATCACTCGCGATCATTGTGACAGAGAGCTTCGAGGGTCGCATGCCAGCAATCGTGTTTCACACAGAAGTTACACATGCCACATTCTGTTCACAACTCATTAGCCAGAAGGACCCCACCCAACCCAAAGGGGCTAGGAAGCAATCCTACCGAATGTCTGAGAGGCAGAGAGCCAGCAATATTTATTGAACATCACTAACAACTGTCACACCCACTGAGCAAACCCCAAGGGGAAGTGAAACTCAGGTGCAGAGGCAAGCTCTCCATCGTCAGCACCTTGTCTTACTGAGGAGCATCTTCTCTCAGAGATAGGGGGACAGAAATTCCTTATATTTGTTTTTATTTTAATGCATATTTTAAAAATTTTATTCCATGTGTTTTGCTTAAATGCCTTTTCAGGTTATTTTTACTATTATTAATTTTTTGAGGAAGGATCACAAGGACTCCAAGATTGAATACACAAGTTTCACTACTGCTGAAGCAAGTGATGACATTCTTTTAAACCTCAACACAGCAGTGGAGAAGGAAATGGCAACCCACTCCAGTGTTCTTGCCTGGAGAATCCCAGGGACGGGGGAGCCTGGTGGGCTGCTGTCTATGGGGTCTCACAGAGTCAGACACGACTGAAGTGGCTTAGCAGCAGCAGCAGCAGCAGTTACATCTTATTAATAGTTTTATTTATACATGCCCTGTTTACTCAAAGACAGTCACAGCTTATACCCAAATAAGTACACAGTGTAGAAGGGTTATCACTGGCCATTATCTATAACAACAACTGCCATCTTGAGTCTGCCTACCAGAGCAAATGTCTTTATATTTTGGTCCATTGATGTAATGAAAATGAAAAGATGGTTCTGTTAGAGCCTAACTGGAGTCAGGACAGGCTCTACCGGGCAGGCTAGGCCTGAGGTTTACTCTCTAGGAAAACTGAGGCCCTGGGAACCCCCACAGACAGTGTAGCTTGACCAATAGGAAAAAATCCCCTAAGAAAGTCCGCGAGTGTGGAAATCTAGCCAGTTAGTAGGTGCCAAGAGACCCTTGCAACCAATCCGCCCTTACCAACTCCCTGTCTTTGTTCTAAGTCTATAAATACTGCTGTAATTCAGGGCTCGGGGCCCTCTTGCTTTACTCCACTGTGTTGGATGTGGCAGGGGTGCCCTAACTTGAATTAATAATAAATAAACTCCCTTCTTGCTCTTGCATTACCTTGGTGGACTTGTTCTCTCAGTATATTCGGGGACTTGGACTCGGAGCATAAGAGTTCCATATTGATTTGCTTCCTAGATTTTGCAACATCAGAAAAGGTGCATCTTAACTGTTTTTTTGTCCAAAAAGTGTATTTGGTATTCTTTGAGATATGTCTTGATGCTGGTACCACACATATGTTCGTCATTAGCCATTCTTCTACTGAACTGCGTCTTCTTAGCTTCCTGAGGATAATGTCATGTCAGAGTCTTTGTTGAAGAAAGATGCTGTAGATTATAGTTGTGTCTCCTTATCAGCATAGCCTCCACTTCACTCTAGAAGGAAATGAAATTGCACTTGCAGTTTGCTCTGTTCAGAGCTGTCTTCTATTGTACTTTTCTCTGCCCCTCAATACTTGTTTTTGTTGCTGGCCTTCCTTTTATTTGGCAATGGATTATTTCATAGTTATCTTAGTATCTCCTGGTAGCAAAGATGTAAATGTGTGATTTGTAATTCCAGGGCTGTCTTTTATTTTTCCACTTTCAAAGGGCCTCCTTCCCCTAGTTGTATGTAATATGGGCCTTCCATTACATCCACAAAATAATTGTCAGGACGACATAATATACTCCAGGGTTCTCCTTGTACTTCTTGGTGAAGAGTGAAAAGTTAACAAATAATGTGTAAAAAAAACACCTGGGAAGAGCATTAACGTACAAAGCACATCTGTTTTGAGTCTTTGCATGGAGACCAGCAGGGATTAGGTTATCCTAAGAAAGGATTATTAGCCCGAAGTTGTCCCAGATGAGGAAAAGGGTGACAATCCTGAGCTAAGTGCAGTCATTCCTTCATTCAGCCAGCCTGCCAATCATTTACTGAGTGTTCACGTGCACTCTGCTTTGACGCTCTGAATGAGCAGCTAAGTGACATGGTCAGATTTAAACAGCAAGCAAATCATGCTGTTAACAGTGTGAGCCATAGCTGTGTAGGACAGAGGGAGGAATAGATGGGAGATGAAGAGATTTGTAGTAATCCAAATGCAAAGTGATGAGAGATTGACTCAAAAGAGTGATGGTGGTGGCAACAGATAAGGAAATAGATTCAGGAGCTATCTGAAGATGGAACCTGTTGACTTGTTGGAAATGGGGGTGGATGAGGAGGAATGGGAGGGAGAATGCCCCGGTGGCTGGCTTGGGCAGTTAGGTAGATGGTGGTGCTAGTTATTGAATGTAAAGACAAAAGGAGGAATGGTGTGTGTGTGATGAAATTAGTAGTAGAGGAGTTGCTGGGAGGGATGTGATGAGTTAATTATGTGGGTCTTCAGATCAGCAGAAAGTTTCATTTATTTAGTAAATTACAGTGTGCCTGGGCTCCAACTACAAGTGGGGCAACGGATCATTCTCATATAAAGTGAAAGTGTTAGATGCTCAGTCGGATCCAACTCTCTGTGAACCCATGGACTGTAGCCCACAAGGCTCCTCTGTCTGTAGAATGCTCCGGGCAAAATACTGGAGTAGGTAGCTATTTCCTTCTCCAAGAGGTCTTCCTGACCCAGGGATCAAACCTGCATCTCCTGCATTGCAGGCAGATTCTTTATCGCCTGAGCCACCTGGGAAGCCCCAATCCCATACAATGTGGTAGTTAACAGTATGGTGTGGATGAGATTGAGCCAGACTGTGAGTGCAGTTACAAGAGCCCCCTCGCCCCTTTACCTTCGATCTCTCTCCTGCCCCTGGATGCTTTCATCAGCAGTGAAACAAGCTCTCAGGTTTCCCACCTTGAAGATCTTCTCTGGACCCCTCCTCCCTTCAGTTCTGGCTTCACGCTGTCCTGAACTTGCTCTTTCTAAGGCATCTTCAGAACGCTCCATTTCCTGCAAGGTCATTGGAGCAATATCATCTCTCCATTTCTAGCAACGTGAGGATGATCCCACAGATCCTCATTGCTCCTCTGGCTGCTCTGAATGTAGGAGAATGACTCTTTGTCTTCCTCTGGGTGACCTGCCCTGTGCCCTATCTGGGCACTGAAGTTAACACTGTTTATGCCTCTTTGTCTCACAGTGTCCCCTAGGAAAACATCCCTTTTGGTCCTTGCTTGCAACCTGTTTTGCCATTAGGCTTGACTCTAGTCTGGGGGCCTGGGCTGCAGTTTAGACCGTGGGTGTCCCATTTCTCCAGCTTCTCCACCCCCTCCCCCCCATCTCCTCCCTATAGAGGAATCCCCAAACTGCTTTAGGCACTTACTTCAATGAAAATTCCCATGCAAAAAGGTGTAACATGTTTGGATGTTTATTTCACAAAATGCAGAGTTTTAGAGGAGAAGAGATGTTTAGAGTAATACAAGCTCAGTGTAGAAGTTACTCAGAACATGTGAAAATGTATAAATACAAAAAAATGTCCAGTTATTATTATCCAGAAATGACCACTCTTCACGTTTTCAATGGGCTTCCTTTCCTTCGCACTTTTGTTTATGTGTCTCATACATACTTTACTCAAAATAAGGTTCTATTATATACGTGGTTTTTTAAAAGTCAGTTAAAGGTCTATTTCTGTTGTTAATAAATACAGATGGACACAACTTTTTAAAAAACTGTTTTATTGAAGTATGGTTGATTTAGAGTGTTAGTTTCTGGTGGATAGCACAGTGACTCAGTTACGCATATGTGTATTCTTTTTCATATTCTTTTCCATTGCGGTTTATTACTGGATGCTGAATATAGTTTCCGTGCTATATGGGAGGAACTTGTTGTTTATCCATTCTACACATAATTGTTTGCATCTGCTAATCCCAAATTCTTAATCCATCCCTCCCCAGCTACCCCCTCAGCTTGGCAACCGTAAGTCTGTAGATGGACATAATTTTTTTTGGACATAATTTTTAATGGAGTTGCATTCTGTTAAATAGGTTGCTCTATTTTAATCAATTCTTTATTGGCATGCAGGTGGCTTCTGATATTTTTATATTATAAACAAGGCTGTGATAAATGGCCTCATTATACATAGATTTTTGTGGGGCCTTTCTGTGTGTGAGTTAGTTCCTTTAAAAATATGGCTAGAAAGTAAATTACTGGATCAATGTATTTACATTATAAAATCTAATACATACTGCAAAATGCTTTTTAGTTAAAACCTACCAGTTACTCTTTGGCCAGCAAGATATTCTCAACATATTCTGGGTGTTTTAAAATCTTGGCCAATATGATAGATGAATAATTAACATTCTACTGGCCTCAATTTAGGTTTGATTACTTGAGAAACAGAACAGGTGGTTATTAATCATCTGTGTTTCTATTTCTTATGAATTTGCTTGCCATGGACGTTGGTGGTTGCCCAGTTTGCTACTGGCACACCCGTATTGACTCTCACTACATCTAGACAGGGTAACAACAATGATTACTGTCATTATTTAGAGCAAAACTGACTGAATCTGATGAACACATTCATATAAGTTCTGTGAGGGCAGGAACCATATGTGTCCTGTTCATTTTTGATGTTATAATGTGTTTCACAGTACTTGGCATATCCAGGGAATTAACAAATATTGGCTGAATTAATATAACCCCCTTTTTTTCCGTTGGTTTAAAAAAATAGACTTTATATTTTAGAGCAGTTTTTAGTTCACAGAAAAATTGAATGGAGGGAACAAAGATTTCTCATATGCCATATATCTCCTGCCCCACCCCAACAGTGAAAGTGAAAGTGAAGTTGCTCAGTCATGTCCGCCTCTTTGCAACCCCATGGACTGTAGCCCACCAGGCTCCTGCATCCATGGGATTCTCCAGGCAAGAATATTGGAGTGGGTTGCCATTCCCTTCTCCAGGGGATCTTTCCAACCCAGGGATCAAACCCACGTCTCCTGCATTGCAGGCAGAGGCTTTAACCTCTGAGCCACCAGGGAAGCCCTAGCCTCCCCCAGTATCAGCATCCCTCACCAGATGATACATTTGTTCAACTGATGAACCTGCGCTGACACAGCATCACCACCAAGAGTCCATAGTTCACATCAGGGTTTGTGCCAAGCCGCTTTAGTCATGTCCATCTCCTTCCAACCCATGGAATGTCGCCTGGCAGGCTCCTCTGTCCATGGGATTCTCCAGGCAAGAATACTGGAGTGGGTTGCCATGCCCTCCTCCAGGGAATCTTCTTGATCCAGGGACTCCATGTCTCCTGGGGCTCCTACACTGCAGGCAGATTCTTTACTGCCGAGCCACTCTGATTTTAACATGATAATATTTAGGTGAGCAATGAGGCAAAGCAAAATTGAGGTAAAGGAGTTCTTTAGGTGTACTTCCTGTCCTTTTATCCAAGTAGGGCTAAAGAATGAACTCTCTGTAGTGAAGTATTAACCAGACTCAGAAAACTCGTGATAGGAATGGATAAACTTGGCAAAGAACATGGAGGTCTTGAGAACCTTCTTGGTCTCTGAACTACCCCTGATTAGGTTTGTTGGCTATAATTTGAAGGCTTTCTTACCTTGCTTTCCACTGGCTGTGAGTGGTTCAGTGGCTGTAATTCTCTTCTGGTCCAGAATTTAACCAACGCTTTCCAAAGGCAGATGAAACATTAGAATCTGATGACATGATGAGTTCTTCACTGACTAATACCCTACCCAAAGGTGATGACAGTTCTTTTGCCACTGAATCACCAGCTCTTGCCATTACAGTGCACAGCACATATTAGGGACTCAATGAATATCTGTTGATTGAATGAATGATTTTCCATAAATGATTAACATCAGATACCAAGTCCTTGCATTAAAATGAATTTTCCTAAATTCTTTCTATTTTGATTTCACCCCAAGGCATGATATTAATTCCTTGATCAGGGATCAATCCCACACCTGCTGTAGTGGAAGCATGGAGTCTTAACCACTGGATCATCAAGGAATTCTCTTTTAAATTAAAAAAAATTGTTTTTATATTTTTAATAAATTCTTTCATTTCTATACAGTTTTAATTAAAGAAACCTTCCCCCTTCTTTTTCTTTTCATAGTGTTTTTTTTTTAACCCCACACCATTTTTGCTGCTATTTAGTTAATTAAGTTTAGTGAATTAAGTCTTAACTCATTAGTGAAGCATTTGAAGTCCTCCATAATGCTATGCTCCCAATCTATCTTAGGGTTACTAGTTTTCATATGGGTTTTCCTGGTGGCTCTATGGTAAAGAATCTGCCCGAAATGCAGGAGACCTGGGTTTGACCCCTGGGTCAGGAAGATCCCCTGGAGAAGGAACTGGTAACCCACTGCAGTTTTCTTTCCTGGAGAATTCCATAGACGGAGGAGCCTGGCGGGCTACTGTCCATGGGTCTCAAAGAGTTGGACGTCACTAAGCGACTAACACTACTACTACTCAAATTCTTCTGCTATTTGGCTCCCACTGACCAGGTCAGATCCCATCTCCTCTGTTACAATGCCTGTAAGATTACCTGTGGTGAATACTATGACAACCTCCCCCGTAGCCATGCCTCTTTTCTTTGTCATCAGCCTAATTTTGCTTGGGAGAACCATGCCTTCCCCATGTGGGAAGAAGCCTAACTCCATTTTTGGTGCTAAATGGAGTTGAAAGCAATTAACACAATGCTATATCCTGGCCGTGAATATTGATTCAAAAATGGATATGGGATTCAGTCACACCAGAGCTTGAGACAGACTAGGTTTGCTGGGAGTTGTTGGTTTTTTCTGAGATAAGGAGGCATGAAATTGTGGAAATTGTGGGCAGCCGTCTTGCTTGGGTGGAGCTGACATGATGGGAAGCAGAGAAAGAAGCTGGTCCTTGACAATATCATGAAGTCCTACAGAGCCCATCTCTGGTAGATTTTCAGTGATATGAGTGAAGTGAGAGTGGCTCAGTCATGCCCAACTCTGCAACCCCATGAACTGTGTAGTCCACCAGGCTCCTCTGTCCATGGAACTCTCATTGAAATACTGCAGTGGGCTGCCATTCCCTTCTCCAGGAGATCTTCCCAACCCAGGGATTAAACCCAGGTCTCCCACATTGCAGGTGAATTCTTTACCAACTGAGCCACCAGGGAAGCTCCCAGTGACATGAGATGAGCCAATAATTCAGCTCTATTTTTTAGCCTAGTTAGAGTTGGGTTTTTTGCTGTTATTTGGAAAAGTGAAAGTGAAGTTACTCAGTCGTGTCGGACTCTTTGTGATCCCGTGGACTGTAGCCCACCAGGCTCCTCCGTCCATGGGATTCTCCAGGCAAGAATACTGGAGTGGGTTGCCATTTCCTCCTCTAGGGGATCTTCCCAACCCAGGGATCGAACCTGGGTCTCCCGCATTGTAGACAGACGTTTTAACCGCTGAGCTACCAGGGAAGCCCTTTTTTGTTATTTGGAAGTATATTTAAAAAAGAAAAGTATTAGGAGAGAGACTGGATTGAACTTAGGAAAAGGCAGGTAGAACAGTTGCAAATCTCTGAAGTTAACCTTTTAGTCCTTGTGAATTTATCAATGACAGTCTCCACCTATTGCCAGTAGGTTTAGTACTTTTAACATCTCTCATACATGCTAATCTCCCTTTTCAACAAAGAGAACAGGCTTCAAGCTCAGAACCCTCTAGGCAATGCTATCTAAGTGGTTTTAATATCATTGTTTTCCGTGTGTTCATTTTTACTTTATCTTCTGTTTATGTCACATGACATCTCTTTTCTACTTCAGTAATTTGCATTCTACTTTAGATAGTGATGCAAAATTTCTTCTTTAGATTGATCTGAGAAATGTGAATCAATAATAATATAAATAGTATGAAGATTTAAGGGATAAAGTAGAGCTCAGATGATTAAATAGGACACTCTGGTATAAAGGCACACTTTCTAGGTCTGGAGTACAGGGACTGGAGTCTCTCCTTTCCTATGCAACTCCAGACACATCACTTAGCCCCTTGTGCTACAATTCCTGCCTATCTCACTGCTGCTGCTAAGTCACTTCAGTCATGTCTGACTCTGTGAGACCCCATAGACAGCAGCCCACCAGGCTCCCCCGTTCCTGGGATTCTCCAGGCAAGAACACTGGAGTGGGTTGCCATTTCCTTCTCCAATGCATGAAAGTGAAAGTGAAGTCACTCAGTCATGTCTGATTCTTCGCGACCGCATGGACTGCAGCCCACCAGGCTCCTCTGTCCATGGGATTTTCCAGGCAAGAGTACTGGAGTGGGGTGCCATTGCCTTCTCTGTGCCTATCTCACAGTGCTTTACAAATGCCAATTATCCTTATCAAATTACTGTTTGTGTTGGGTATTGCCTATATTGGGCTTCCCAGGTGGTACTAGTGGTAAAGAACCTGCCTGTTAGTGCAGGAGACAAGAGATGTGGGTTCAATCCCAGGGTCAGAAAGATCCCCTTGAGGAGGACATGGCAACCCACTCCAGTATTCTTGCCTGGAGAATCCCATGGACAGAGGAGCCTGGTGGACTACAGTCCTTGGGGTTGCAAAAGTGTCAGACATTGCTTGTATCTCAGAGCTGGATTTCCCAAAGTCCTTTGCCAGCAGGTTCTGATAAGGTTTAGATTCTGTCAGTGAGATGCACTTGGGATTTGAACAGCACAAGGATTGTGTCACTTTTCCTCCTGCAGCCACTCACACGATATAAATTTGTGCAGTGAAGCTAGATGCCAAGACTGCTCCTGACAGGCACTAGCTTCTAAGCTGCAGGGTGGCTGTGACATTCGCCATGGTTTCCTGTCATTTCCTGTAATTTCCGATCTCTGGATGCAGTGGCTTCCTGACATCAGGTCCACAGCTGATGGGGAATAACCCGAAAGTTACAGGGTATCCCTCTTGACCTTCACCTATCCACTCCTTCCAAAGTCCTGTGGCATCTGATTTCATGTGTTAAATATCTTTCTGCTGGTAATACCTTCAGTCATCTCTTTTTCCCTCAATGAATCCTAACTATTATTTGTTTCACTGATTTTATTTAAAAAAAAAAACCACTTTTGTTTAATAATAATACAATAGGAGTGAACAAAAAGTTACTATTAATACTAGTCACTTGGGCTAAGCATTTTGTAGGCATAACCTCCTTCTGTCCCCTTAAGAACCCAATGAGGTAGTTTTTATTACTATCCTCATTCTGCAGAGGAGGAAACTAAGGCAGAGGGTTGCATACTAACCCAGGTCTCAGAGGTGGCCAGCGGGGGAGTTGGAATTTGACCTTCGGCTGTGTGAATTCAGAGTTCTCAAGGACCTTGTAGTAGACTGCCCTTCCCCTCCCAATAGAGAGTTTACTTTAGGTTACCTATAAAGTCAGCTTCGGGTGTGAAACCAGAAGTGTTTTTGAATTCAGAAGTTTCAGTTTTTAGGAGGGTGACACAGTACACCTACTGCATGTCACTTGTGGGAACAGCACAAGTGGGGTCTGGGATGAGATGTTGTAATCAAACATACTAATTCTACAATGAAATGAGTGTTCATTTAAATAAGATAAAGCCCATAATAGTCATAGGACAGCGCAGTTGCTACCCAGTGAGTTTAGGTGGCAAATTATTTACCAAAATGTTTTTGGTTTTTAGAGCTTTGTTGATTTCAGAATTACAGATAAGGAATTATGGACCTGAATTTGTTTTTAATTTTTGGTTTTTGCCACCCCTCATGGCATATGGATCTTACTTGCCTGACTAGGGATCGAATCTGGGCCCTTGGCAGTGAGACAACAGAGCCCAAACCACTGGACTGCATTTTTAATTAAGTATTGGCGAATAGAAAAGATAAGCTGAGCAGATTAAAAAAATTATTTTTTCATCTATTGTCTTATTTTAAGTGTGTCTTTGGTCTAACTTTTTGTAACCCCTTTTGTAACCACTCCTTTAGCCAAAGCATTCGGGCAAAGACTTATTTCATATCTGTTTATGTCAAATGTACTTACAAGTATATGTACTTTATAGACACCAAAAGGTTGTCTGTCATGTTGTTTCACAATGCCCAGTATATCACTCTGCGTCAAAGGAAAGAACCAGACAAAAAAATCAGCAACTTAGTAGTGAAAAGCATGATCGAAACATGTTAGGTTCACCTTCTTCTAATACAACCTGACCATCTTGTATGGCATTTCTGTTAATCTTATTTGTTCATTAACATCTTAGCTAAAATATAAGTATAGCTTTAACACCATGTTAATAAATATATTCCAGTTACTTGTAAGAGGGTAACAAAGGGTCCTAAACTCAATGCTTAAAATAGTTTATTATTGCTCTTGTGGTTCTGTGGGTCCCGTGGGTTGACTGAGATGGCCTCATTTGGGGTTTCCCATGGGGTTGCACAGCTGGGGCCAAAGGCACAGTGGAGGTTTGACTGTGTAGAATGTCCAAGATGGCACACCCATCTGGCTAGCAGCTGATACAAGGGCTTAGCCAGGGTTGTCATTCAAGCCACCTGGCTTGGGCTTTCTCAGCATGATGGCTGAGTTCTGGGAGACAGCCCACTAAAAATAAATATTCCAGAGACCCAGGTGGAGGCAGAAAGATTTCTTATGATCCAGCTTTAGAAATCACCTAACATCACGTCTACCTGATTCTTTTCATCAAAAGTGAGTCACAGGCCCAGCCTAAATTCAAGAGGAGGATGATATGAAAGGATATGGATGTTTGGAGGCATGGCTCATTGAGGGGTGGGGTCATCTTTGAAAACAACTCTCAGACAACATATATAGATATATATTTACAGTTTAAAAGTAAATTTAAAAAATCATATACACAGAGACAAAAGTTTTATTGCCCTGCAATGGAGACAGAAATGCCTTGAAATTGTACTTCAATTTGTTTTCAATATCTTAGAACTTTTGAACACAGGCAAAAAACAAATAAATGGAATGACTGACATCTAAGAGGTAGTCAAATGTAGAGCTGAAGTATGGAAACTCTGAGTTGAGCAGACAGGAGACATTCTCTAAAGCTATAAGAATATAAGGACAGGCTGTGACATTATTATAGGTCTCTGGCAAACCATGATAACCCTTCTGGTATATAATCAGGATCAGGTTGGCTTACAACAAAAGACGGGAGGAGATAATGAGGCAGTCCCTGTAGCTGTAAACCAATCATTCCTACCTTTTTTTTTTTTTCTTTTGAATCACACACCCTATTGAGCATATGAGAAAAGTTAGGAAATTGTTTTCCAAGAAAAATAATGTATTTTTAAAATTTAAGTAGAGTTGATATACAGTGTTATACAGAAAAAAATGTATATTTGTTTACTTCTGTTCCCTCCTCCATTCTTTCTTCCCTTGTTTCCTTCTCTCTTCCCTCTTTCTCTTCCTTCATTCCTTCTATGATTATTTATAGATCACTGATTTTATATTTCAGACACTGATCTGGACCAAGGGATAGAGTAGGGAAGACAGATCCCTTTTCTAGTCTCACAGCGTGTCCATTCTTATGATACAGAGACAGAAAAAACCCAAGTATACTAATAAACAAGACAACCCCAGAATGTTGTAAGAAACAAACTGTGTATACAACATCTTGCATACAATTTTATGGGGTTCACAGTCATGCCACTGACCCTTCTTCCTTACTGTGCGATCAGTAATTTCTCTTTTAGGGTAAATTTTCAATATAAGTAGTGTGGATACGGATCATTCCTACCTTTTTTTTTTTTTGCTTCCCTGGTGGCTCAGAGGTTAAAGCATCTGCCTCCAATGCGGGAGACCTGGGTTCAATTCCTGGGTCGGGAAGATCCCCTGGAGAAGGAAATGGCAATCCACTCCAGTATTCTTGCCTGGAGAATCCCATGGATGGAGAAGCCTAGTAGGTTACAGTCCATGGGGTCGCAAAGAGTCGGACACGACTGAGCGACTTCACGTTCACCTTCAGTGTGGATATGGGTGCTGATTATCCATTGCTTTGTCATTTAAACACTGTACAAAGATATTGACTGGCCTAAGCTGTTTTCAACAACTAAGGACAATTATATGCAGTGTCATTTGAGCTGATTTTCCTTACCAATGGAAAAGCACTGATGACTTCTGATGACATTTTCTGCTTGTGAGCACAAAAATGTGCATTGCAAGGCTTTCCATAGCTTTCAGCTCAGTTCAGTCTCTCAGTTGTTTCCCACTCTGTGACCCCACGGACTGCAGCATGCCAGGCTTCCCTGTCCATTACCAACTCTCAGAGCTTATTTAAACTCATGTCCATCAAGTTGGTGATGCCAACCATCTCATCCTCTGTCGTCCCCTTCTCCTCCTGCCTTCAATCTTTCCTAGCATCAGAGTCTTTTCCAATGAGTCAGTTCTTCACATCAGGTGGCCAGAGCATTGGAGTTTCAGCTTCAGCATCAGTCCTTCCAATGAATATTCAGGACTGATTTCCTTTAGGATGGACTGGTTAGATCTCCTTGCAGTCCAAGGGACTCTCAAGAGTCTTCTCCAACACTACAGTTCAAAAGCATCAGTTCTTCGGTGCTCAGCTTTCTTTATAGTCCAACTCTCACATCCATACATGGTTTATGGAAAAACTATAGCTTTGACTAGATGGACCATTGTTGGCAAAGTAATGTCTCTGCTTTTTAATATGCTGTCTAGGTTGGTCATAGCTTTTCTTCCAAGGAGCAAGTGTCTTTTAATTTCATGGCTGCAGTCACCATCTGAAATGATTTTGGAGTCCAAGAAAATAAAGTCTCTCACTGCTTCCATTATTTCCCCATCTATTTTGCCAGGAAGTGATGGGACCGGATGCCATGATCTTAGTTTTCTGAATGCTAAGTTTTAAGCCAACTTTTTCACTCTCGTCTTTTACTTTCATCAAGAAGCTCTTTAGTTCTTCTTTGCTTTCTGCCATAAGGTCTCCATAGCTTTACTAAAACAAAAAATGTGCCCCCGCTAGGAGCTATCTGCTTCCCCTTATTAAAAAAATTAAATGAATCCATTAGCCTTAGGTTCACATTTCAAATTCTCATTTTACAGGAGACTCTAGGAACCCACCCTTTCATCCATATTCTGAAGACGATAGTGAAAGGTGTATGATTTGCTTTGGAGATTTTTTCCTTTATGTTCTATGTTCTTCTGTTCTCAGCACAAATTGTGCTTCTGGCCTTGGTTATTATGACATCCTGTGAGGATTTAAACATATACTTTTACCTTTAGCAACATTTAAAGTTTTTTTCATTAGCATAACTTTTGCAAAAATGAAATGCACATATCCATTTATCTTATTTCATCATAATATATGAGACATAGCTCTAAACTTGTTATTTGAGAAATATTTTAATTGGTAACATAAAACTGTTACTCTATGTTTTTTTCTACTTTTTGGTGATTTATGAATATCAGGCTTTTATGCTTTCTTCAGTTAAAGGGTATTTTAATATCTGGCATTTCACTGGAATGAATGTAAAACTAGAGTGAGTATAATCCAAATATAATTATTTAAGGGATTGGCCAGCACTCTTGCCTGGAGAATCCCAGGGACAGCAGAACCTAGTGGGCTGCCGTCTATGGGTTCACACAGAGTTGGACACGACTGAAGCGACTTAGCAGCAGCAAGGGATTGGTAAAATACTTCCCTGTGGGTCAGATCCACCTAAATTTCTAGTGGAATACAGGCACACTCATTCTTTTACATATTGTGTATGGCTGTTCTCATGTTTGCTCTTTTCCCTTTAAAAACAAGTTTGCCCATACCTGATTTAGAGGAAAAATGATTCTATTTCCTTGCTAATGATTGACACAAATTCTATGTATTTATCATTTGCCATAGATAAGTGAATTTACATGGCTACCATGTGTCAAACACTATGCTGGGGATATAATGACAGAAATTTGTTTACAGCTTAACAATAGCTCCAAGATGATTCATTTAAAAAAATTATGGTAAGTCCCTAAATTTATACCTTCCTATCATAGTTCAGTTGGTAAAGAATCCACCTGCAATGCAGGAGACCCCTTGGGAAGATCCCCTGGAGAAGGGAAAGGCTACCCACTCCAGTATTCTGGCCTGGAGAATTCTATGGACTGTATAGTCCATGAGGTCGCAGAGTCGGACAGGACTGAGCGACTTTCACTTTTCAAGAATGGATACAGGTTTTATACTGAGATGACACAATTCATTGGTGACACTTTGACTTGGGAGAAAATGTGGGATTTTCTGAACTTTAATCATGCTATAATTGCAGTATAAAATTGAATCAGTGCTGCCCAGAATTAGGTCTAAAGTTTTCAAAAAATTACCCATATAAATTTATGGAAAGAAACATCTGAAATTTCCACTTCATTTTGCCAAGTGAGCCTGGGGCTGGGGTTGTTCATCCAAAATCCTGTTAATTCATTATCTGGTGACTCCAGGTCCTTGTTTATGAAGTTCTCAAGAAAGTCCCTTGAGTAACATCTCCTGAGTCTGTGGTCCCCAAGGCCACCTGAAATGAGAGCTCAACCACAAAAACAGGGATTTAATTCAATAAACATTTATTGAGGGCCTACCATGTGGGAAGCAATCTACTCATGCAGTGGGGGCTCCTGTCTTTTAGAGATTCAAAATATCCGAATCTGCAGGATCCTCATGAAAGCATTCTGTAGCTTTTGGAGAAGTGTTTAGGTGTTGAAAAAGTTACCCATGTCCTGCCAATTTCTGATCTGTTTTTACCCCAATTCATTTCATGTATCAGACTGTTCATGGTTTTTGGCTGTTCCTTGAAGGATGTGGGATCTTAGTTCTCGAACCAGGGAACCTGTACTCCGAGCGGTGCAAGCACTGAATCCTAACTACTGGACTACCGGGGAAGTCCTGCTCTTGCTGGATCAGAATCGTTAAACACTAGTCTTCACAATCTGGCTTAAATGTATGAAGGCAGACCCAAAGGGAAGTATACAGTTGTATTTTCTTAAAGAGTGTACAAACAAGGTCACAACACTTGTGAGCTATAAGGAGACGCCTAAAGGCTGTTTGAGACCTAACCAACCATAAGTTCGGTTCTTGAAAAAGAATCCTTTGGAAGAGCCCAGTGACCCTGCCTCCTCCTCCACCCCTCCTCTCCCACAACACCCAGTTTCTTGGTGTCAGTTTTCAGAAGCTGGAAAGAGAGATAATAGCAGCCATGCAGAGTTGCCGGCTTTAGTAACTCTAGTTCCTGGAACGAAGCACAGGAAGCCTTTAGATATCAGCACACCCTAACTCTGCTAGCTCCTATTGCATAAATCATTTAGCTGTCAGCTAATTACAGTATTGGAAAGTTTACATCATTCATCTTTTTATGGAACCTCTTGATGGAAGATTCTGGAGACGAAAACTCTTGACAATTTCCACTATCTTAAAAAAGGAACGCTGACCTAGAGAAAGATGGGACAAAAGAGGAGCGTCTAAGTTTCAAGCAGCAATGGGATCTTACACAGTAGCCTATTTAAAGTGGTGCTGATGAGCACTTAGACTAAGTTCTTGGGAAAAGACAGAAATGAGACTTTTGTCAGACGCAATGCCATTTTATTGAAAGCATGGTTATTTTGCACTTACTGAGTATCAATACTATGCACTTGCTTCCAGGTAACAACCCTATGAGGCAACTATTAAAATGCCACTGTACAGATAAAGAAACTGAGGCATACAGAAAATTAAAGTGTCCAAGCTCTGACAGCTGGTGGGGAGTAGAGCCAGAAACGAAACACGAGGCAATCTGGCTGCAGAGCCCATGGCTCTCGGCCACTGCTCTGCTGACCTCACCCCTGGTCTCAGCCATTCCTCGACCTGCCAGTGGACACCAGCTGAAGCCTGTCGTTTTCGTACAATTACTCGAAGCCCCGCTCCAGGTCCTAGCTCTCCAGTCCCGCCTGGGCCCTCTCTCCCTCCCTCCCTCGGGGTCCCCGGGGCAGCTCCTGGCCACGTTTCCCGGGAAGCGGCGCCAGCACCCTGCATCCCCGGCAGCGCGCCCCCGCGGCCGGCGGGAACACGCGGTAGCAGCGCGCACGTGCCGCCGGGAAGGGGCCGCCCGGGCCGCGCCAAGATGGCGGCGGCCGCGGCCGCAGCGGCGACGGTTGGCGGCGGCCGGTGAGGCGGGGCCGGCGGCTCGGAGGCGGGGTCCCGGGCGAGCCGCTCTGGGAGGCGGGGGACCGTTTCCATAGCGGCGGCAGGAGGTGTCGCGCCGGGGAACTTCCTGGTTCCCGGGCTCGGCTTTGCCGGGATCCTCTCGGAAGGGAAACAATGGGGTGGAGGGCACTGCGGTAGCCGCCGCCGCTGCGCCGGGACCTGCTCGGCCCCCGCGGACCGCCCCCCGCCCGCAGCCTCCGCCGACGGGACCGTTCGGAGGTAAGTTCATTTTCCGTTTTCCCACTGCGAGGGGCTGGCGGCGGCGGGGCTCGGCGGGCTTCCTCCGGGCACGGACTCGGAGGTGGCCCTGGGGAGCCGGACGCCGCCATTCGCGGCCGCGGGTGGTAGCCGCCGCCGCTGCGCCGGGACCTGCTCGGCCCCCGCGGACCCCCCCCCGCCCGCAGCCTCCGCCGACGGGACCGTTCGGAGGTAAGTTCATTTTCCGTTTTCCCACTGCGAGGGGCTGGCGGCGGCGGGGCTCGGCGGGCTTCCTCCGGGCACGGACTCGGAGGTGGCCCTGGGGAGCCGGACGCCGCCATTCGCGGCCGCGGGGGAGGCGAACGAGCGGCGCTCCCGACCCCCGCCCTCGAGGGGGCCGGCTCCGGAAACGCGCGCGGCCGCCCGGCCCCCGCCCCCTGGAGCCCGGACGGCTGGGTGCTGCGGGTGTGATTGGCAGGTCGGCGGGCGAGGGGCGCCGGGGGGCGTGCGGGCCGGATCTGGCTGGGGCGGCGCGGGACGGGGACCTGCCAACCGGTGAAGGGGGCTGGTGGAAGGGGCGGAGGTCGGCTAGATCCTGGGGTAGGGGAGACCCGCTGCCTCTCCACCCTCCCCCCCACCCCCCGGCAAGTTTCGGTCCCCGGGAGACGTGTCTCCCTTGCAAGTTTCAGTTGCGTCCTCCAGAGTCCAAGTGGGCAGGACTGAGGCAAACTTCGTTCTTTTAAAATTATTGCCTTCCTGCCGCTGAACTTCGTTTCGACTAGGCAAGGGGAGGATGGGGCTGAATGAGGGCTTTGGAGAACCTGAAAATCTGTGCGCCTTTGCAAAGTTTGCAAAATACTTAGGAGCTCACAGCCGGCTGTTAGTTCGGCAGTTGTGATGCGGGCGAACGGTTATTCGGAGGTATTTTAATTGAAATTGTGAGGAGTCTGTGGATCCACGGGTGAACATTTCTATACATTGAAATGCCCCCCGCCCCCTGCCCTTCATTTTAATCCACAGATGCTTTTTAATCCGTAGATTTCAACATGAGCTAAATGAATCGCTTATGGGACTGGGAAGGAGTTTTGAATTGGGGCAATAACAAGTCATGGAAATAATATGACATATAGAAAAAAAGTGGGGACTCGGTTTTAAGTACTTTGCTAGAAGAAAGTTATTTCAATCGTGTATTAATCCATTTATAATTAGAAGTAAGTCTTTGGAATAATTAATATTTCATAGCGCAGAGGTCGGACAAAACTTTAGATACCATCCTGCCCAACTCCTTCATATGTTGAATCTATGGGAAGTTCTGTTCAGGAAGTCAGGGTGCTTTTTTCTTTTGTGAAGTCATCTTAATAAGAATCAGATTAGGCAGCATTAAATGGACGGTGATATATTTGCCTTTATTTCTCACTCTGTCAGACCCTAAAGTTAGAAAAAAACGATGTTGAGCTTGCTTTTTTTTTTAGTAGTAAAGTTTGTAAACATCATCTAGTTTATTACTTAAAAATGGATGTTGTTCCTGTGTTATGTTCTATATAACTAATTGAAATATATAAAAATGTAAGAGAAAAGAAGCTACACGATAAAAGCAGAAATTAAAAAACCAAAGCCTTCATTGCCAGTACAGGTATTCTGAGTTAATAGAAATTCCTTTGCTGATTATGTCTTTAAAGAATCACTCGGGTGTTACAAGGGCATCAGAGAAGCATCATTTCCCAAACATTAAGATCCTGGGCCCTAAGTCTTGCTGTTGATGCCTACTTAATGTTTTTAACTAGTAGACCTGGCTGTCTGGGGTTAGGGTTATCTTTCTGGTGAGAATAGCCCATTACCAGTTATAACATTGTTTTGATGTGAAATAGCTCCTTGGAAGGACAGCTGCCATTCGTTAAACAAGCCACTAGGTACAAGTGTTGGCTTTGGCACCATCTGTTAATTGGCTGGTCATCCTTGGGAACTGGGGCAACTTCCTGGTATGGCAGATGCAAGCTGGGTCCCAGTGCCAGGCAGAGGTTGCACGGTCAGTTTGGTTTTTGGTCAATTCAGTCTTTGCCCTTGGTGTTCCCATCTATCTCAAGTTACTGTTACATTTTGTAGCTATGGAAGATGAGTGAAAAAGAGACCAGCAAATTTAAGCTAGTGGCAAATTGAAGAGAAACAAAATTACTTTGATTGTAAATGCTAGAAATGTTAAGGCAGTTTGAAGTCCTGCAAAAAACTTAAGACACAATACCAGAACTTTTAAGAATTGCTGCTGCAGTTAGAAAGTGGCAAGTGATTACATTTTCTGGTTTATGCTTGCAATTTCACTTCAATCAGTTTTGTTTTGTTTAGTGAAATAGTACTGTTACCAATAGTACTCTGATCATTTATTACCAGAAAAGTATAGTTTGCCCCTTCAGTGTGATTTTGAAAGGTGTATTGCCTTGCTAGATATGATTTATTTATATTTAGTGTCTCATTTTTTCATTTAGAAAGTGTCTCCATTTTTACAGTAAAAGTCAATACCAAAGTAATATTCATTTGAAAGAAATCTGACTTCTACAACACTTCTTTATAGTACATGGACATTAGAGCCTGAGAATCAATCACAAACCCTTGAAGTCTCAACTGGTCTCTGCCATTTCCAGGTTATGGAATTTCATGAAGATAACTTAAGTTTTTAAAGGTTGTTTCTTTGTAAAATTGGGGAGAATTATAAATTCACATTTGTATATTCAACAGATATTTCTTGGGTGGCTTCTTGTATGCACAGCCTTGTGTCATGTACCTTGTTCTGAACAACTAGAGGGATCGGTCCTTTGAAGTACAGTACATGGAACTATAAAATCTGTCACCAGGGAGCCTGACTTGATTGGGAGGGGCAGGGCAAGCTGTCCTGAGGAAGTTGCTGGTAGGACCTGAAGGATGAGGAAGAAATGGCAGGTGGAAGGGTGGGACACTGAGAATGAAGGAGCGAGTGTAGAGAAGAGAATGTTTGTGGGTGAGTGACTTCTCTCTGTGGCACCTGTCCCACCACTGTTGCTTGTGGAGGGAAGGTTGGCTCTTGGGTCTCATGAACTGTCATCGTCTGAACCAGATGGCTCAGCCTTTGTAGAAAGAGAGTCCGTCCAGATGACTCTGACCTCACTAGACTGGTGATGACTCTGCACACTTTGGTGTCTACTACTGTACAACTCTGGCACTGATTACGTGATAATTTCTATATCTGTAGAGCTGGAATTAAATATTTAAAGGTTCTTTGATTTCCTTAGCAGACTGTGTAATATTGGTGTTTTAAAATTTTGAGAACATTTTCCTCGGAAGAGCTTAGACTGCCTTATTTAAAATGTCTACTCCTCACAAAATGCAAGTAGCAATTCACTGTAAGCTCTGGAGTTTCACATCTTGTTTGGTTAAGTATTTGGGGCTGTAAAAGGATTACTTAATTATCCTCTGAGAGAGGTATACATTGCACCTGTGTCTTGACATTGATACTAGTGTAGAAGTTTTCATTTTATCCTGGGATTTTCCTTCACTGAATTAACAAGGGAATTTAAAAATATTAGAGTAATGCTTTTTGTGAAATAAGTGAAAGAATATCATTTTAAGCTTCTTAATATATTAATTTTGGTTGTCCTGTGTGTTCAGTCGTGTCTGACTCTCTGCAGCCCCATGGACTGTAGGCTTCTCTGTCCATGGAATTTTCCAGGCACGGATACTGGAGTGGGTTGCCATTTCCTTCTCCAATGAGTGTGAACTCAGTACAGAGTATGGAATTTTGCAGGCAAGAGTACTGTAGCGGGTTGCCATTTCCTACTCCAGGAAATCTTCTGACTCAGGGATTGAACCAGCCTCTCCTGCATTGGCAGACAGATTCTTGACCACTAGTGCCACCTTAGAAGCCCCCACATGCCCCCTAAAAGGGTGGAAAATGTGTGAGACATATGGTACATAGTTAAAATCCCAACATACACATGGTGCCAGAGAAGAGGGAGAAGAGTAAGACAGAGTCAGTATTTGAAGAGATACTTCATGTAGAAGTATTCTAAATCTTAGAATATTCCAAAATGAAGCCACAGACTGAAGAATATCCATAAGACAACCCTCTTCCCCCAAATCTAAATACATCACAGTAATCTAGAGAAGACAAAGAGAATATCTTAAAAGTGAGACCATTTACCTCAGATTGGGACTTGAACCCATGCACCGTGACTCGAACCCAGCAAAACCCAGTTTGGCTGGTCAACCACTTGTAAAAGAATGAAACTAGATCACTTTCTAACACCACACACAAAAATAAACTCAAAATGGATTAAAGATCTAAACGTAAGACCAGAAACTATAAAACTCCTAGAGGAGAACATAGGCAAAACACTCTCCAACATAAATCACAGCGGGATCCTCTATGATCCACCTCCCAGTATACTGGAAATAAAAGCAAAAATAAACAAATGGGATCTAATTAAAATTAAAAGCTTCTGCACAACAAAGGAAACTATAAGTAAGGTGAAAAGACAGCCTTCTGAATGGGAGAAAGCAATAGCAAATGAAGCAAATGACAAACAACTCATCTCAAAGATATACAAGCAACTTATGCAGCTCAACTCCAGAAAAATAAACGATCCAATCAAAAAATGGGCCAAAGAACTAAATAGGCATTTCTCCAAAGAAGACATACGGGTGGCTAACACACACATGAAAAGATGCTCAACATTCACTATTTATCAGAGAAATGCAACTCAGGACCACAATGAGGTACCATTGCACACCAGTCAGAATGGCTGCGATCCAAAAATCTACAAGCAATAAATGCTGGAGAGGATGTGGAGAAAAGGGAACCCTCTTACACTGTTGGTGGGAATGCAAACTAGTACAGCCATTATGGAAAACAGTGTGGAGATTCCTTAAAAAATTGCAAATAGAACTGCCTTATGACCCAGCAATCCCACTGCTGGGCATACACACCGAGGAAACCAGAATTGAAAGAGACACATGTACCCCAATGTTCATTGCAGCATTGTTTATAATTGCCAGGACATGGAAACAACCTAGATGTCCATCAGCAGATGAATGGATAAGAAAGCTTTGGTACATATACACAATGGAGTATTACTCAGCCCTCAAAAAGAATAAGTTTGACTCAGTTCTAATGAGATGGATGAAACTGGAGCTGATTATACAGAGTGAAGTAAGCCAGAAAGAAAAACACCAATACAGTATACTGACACATATATATGGAATTTAGAAAGATAGTAATGATGACCCTGTATATGAGACAACAAAAGAGACACAGAGGTATAGAATGAACTTTTGGCCTCTGAGGGAGAGGGAGAGGGTGGGATGATTTGGGAGAATGGCATTGAAACATGTATACATTCGTATAAGAAACAAAGTGCCAGTCTATGTTCAATACAGGATACAGGATGCTTGGGGCTGGTGCACGGGATGATCCAGAGAGATGATATGGGATGGGAAGTGGGAGGGGGCTTCGGCATCGGGAGCTCGTGTACACCTGTGGCTGATTCATGTCAGTGTATGGCAAAACCAATATAGTATTGTAAAGTAGAGTAAAGTATTAAAAAAATAAAAAGAAAAAAAAGTATATGAAATGAAAAAAAAGAAAAAAACCCAGTTTGAGACTCAAACTCAGCCAAAACCCTGCTTGGAACTTGAACCTACGTGGCTGGGACTCAAACCCAGCCAAAACCCCAGGATACCTGATTTAAGGACCTAGTAAAGCTCAGATTCTTGGTGTCTCATCGCATAAAGAATTCAGTGAGAGAAAAAGTGATAGCTAAGAAGTGGATTTATTCAGATTCAGAGAGAAGCACACTCCACAGTCAGAGTGTGGGCCATCACTGAGGGTGAGTGTGCCCTTAGTGATATTACGTAGATCAGTAATGGCAGATTTAATATTTTATTGTGGAATTAACACAGCATTTGTAAGCCAATTCTCTGTTTTTTTTTCTTGTTTCTTTTTGTTTGTTTTCCTTTTGAATCTTTTAATGCTTGTTACCATATCTGTAGTTTGAAAAGGTGAAATAAGGCTTTGAAAACTGAGTGACAATGGAAATAAATGTGGAAAGTAAAATTTATAAAGGTTAGGTATGTGAGTGGGGGATAGATGTTTCTGTGTATTTTGCTGATGCCTGTTACAAAACATGAACTGACAGATAACACTTGATATGAATGTTTAAAAATTAAGAGTAATGTATTTGTCTCACCTGTTCCATGTTCCTTTTTTCTGGATTTGTTTTGTATTGATTTAAAAGAAATAATTATTCCGTTTCCTCTTTTTTAAAATTACCTTGGGATTAAATATTCTTTACTCTTCGTTAGTATTTGCCTAGGAAATTCTAATCTTTTCTCTACTTATCAAAGTGTAATATTGAGACTCTTACCCTTTTTCTA